>OVAY01000923.1:744-40898 GCA_900406395.1 Kernera saxatilis
TTTTTTTTTTTTTTTTTTCTTTGAGAAAGGAGAAGGATTTGATTGTTATTTGTAGTAGAATGTCAAACCTTGATATGATAAACGTTAAATCGGCTTCACAAGCTAATCCAAACTAAAGTTTTGTTTTTGTGATGGTTGGATTAAAGAGATAGGTTCGGGTTAATTCGTCTCCTCATAGGATTCCTTTTTTATTTACATTCTCCAAATTTCACAAAACAAAACAAATTTCAATCCATTCCACTACTTATTTTCTTCGAGTGTGGAGATTAATCATTATGAGAACTTAGACTTCATATACTTCTTTTTTTGTGTGTGCAAAACTTCATATACATAATCATATAATACTAATAGATATAGACAAACATAATTGCTGAAGGTAGTAACGCGAGGAGAGAATGGAAATGGAAATTTGGTTATGAAATTTAACGTATTTTGTTATAATTTTTATTTTATTACAATCTTTTTAAAAACTAATATTGAATTTCAACCCAAAAAAAAAAAACTAATATTGAATTTAATAGTTTTTTCTCAAATTAAAATTTCAATACTATATTTATTAATCTCGTTCTTTTTGTGTCTGTTACAAAATGGGACTTGAAATCTTGTTCCAACTGGGATATGCTTTAAATGTTTGGTTATAATTTCAGTCGGAAACAACTTATTGTTTGGAGTCTTGTTCTACATATAAAACAAACATGATTTACACGGATAGAAATCGATAATTATAGGTAGTCCTGGGACTTCGGGTATTCGGTTCGGTTCGGGTCGAGTAGTTTGGATATTGGATATTTCGGGTAATTGCATATAGGATCCATTTAGGAACCGAAATAATTTCGGTTCGGTTCGGTTCGGATATCTTTCAGTTCGGGTCGGTTCGGGTAGTATATGTGGGAACCGAAAAATAACCAAAAAATTTTGGGTATTTTTCGGTTAGATTATAAAGTATCCGAACTACCCGAAAATATCCGAACTATCCAAAATTAACCGAACTAACCGAAAAACTAACCAAACTAACCGAAAAAAATAACCAAATTAACCGAAACTAACCGAACTGATTAGCTAAATTAACCCAAAAACTAACCGAACTAATCAAAAACTAACCGAACTAACTAACTTAATTAACCAAAAATATAACTAAACTAACCAAAAAAATTAATATATATATTTTATGATTCGGATAGTTCGGGTACCCGTTCGGTTCTCGAGTAATACCCAAACCGAACCGATATCCATGGATCTTAAGAAGAGGATCCATTCGGGTATTTGTAACTACCCGGAACCGAACCGAACCTCCTAATTCGGTTCGGTTCGGTTCGGTTCTTTCGGATCCGGGTAATAATCCAATGACTAATTATAGGAATCATGCCATTTATTGTATGTTTCAAAAGTGACAAATAAGTATCCGAAAAGGTGGGTTTACCTATATAAATCTAAGTGACATGATATAACCTTTCCCTTTTTCTTATTAATAAAATTCCAAAAGAAAATGGTGGTTGGTTAATCAATCTTAAAGATAAAACTGCGTAGAAAAAAATAATTTTTAATGATTTTTTGTTCGTCCCACTATATTTATAGATTTTAAACATTTAACATGTAAAATATTGTTTAGTTACTAGATTAATGTTTGGGAAATGCTTCTACACATATTCTCGAACCAATGGATGGATCAACCAAATCAAAACTACATACGTGTATTTGACTAATAAACATAATCCTTCAAGAAAAAGAAGAAAAAAAAACAGACTTATAAATTAAATTCACTTGTTGAACCTAAAAGGAGAAAAAAGGCAATAAATAAATGGTTCAAAACCCACTAGGCTCTCTCAACACACACTAGTTTCCTCCATTGACACTATCCCACTACCTTCAAAATCCCACCTTTTATGTTAAAACAATCAAACAAATCTCTCTCTCTTTCTCTCTCTCTCTCTATCTCTTGTGACCAATTGGGAGCTGGAACAAAAAAGAAAAGAAACGTTTTTGTTCAAACATGGAGATCAAAGATTAATTGCATCCCTTATGATTTCTACCGTTCTCTTCCACCAAACTCGTTTCTGTTTTTAATTTATTTTTGTTGAGCATTAAATTCTCATAAAAAAAGCAAAAAAAAAAAAAAAAATCATTCNTTTGCTTCTTTCTCACTGTTACTTTCTTCTTCTCCTTCGTCTCTCTATCTCTTTTGTCCTTCTTCTTGCGCTTTAAGCCATTTCTCTCCTTCTGCCACTTCGATTTTTCTCTCATCTTTAAACTTGGAGCTTAAGATTACCCATCAAATTTCATCTTCCTCGTGATCATCGAGGAAGCTGATCTCTTCTATGGAATGGAGATTTTGATTTTCCTCCTAAGGATCTGTCTAGTTTCGTCGGTTGTAGTTGCTGGTTCCTCCTCAGGTAAGTTTGATCAAATTTGCCCTAAACACAAAAAGAAAGGCAATCTCTTTTTTTCACTGTTTGAATTAAATTGGGATTAGAAGACATCAATTTGCTAAAGTGTTATTTGTTCAATCAACAAATTCTAATTCTGTTTTTAATTTTGTGTGTGTGTATAATCAACAATGAGCTTGTAATAACTCTACTAGTGGAAAATGTTGTTTCGGATCACGAGATGAAAATAAAACCCAATTGGGGAAGAAAGAAAGAAAAAAAGAAACGATTTTTTGTTTTTTCCGTTGATCAAAATGCGACTAATTTTATATCTGGAGAATTTTTTATATTGTGAATATTTTTGATTTCGTGTAAAGTAATCGAGTCAAAATCCAACTACCAGCTTGTTGACTCAAAGATGTTGGATTTGTTAAATTGTTAACTCTAGGATTGGATTTGTTATCATCACCACCGTCTCCATTACCGGAAACTTCAAAAGGGTTTGGTCAAGCACCGGTTAGTCCACCTGAATCTCAAAAACCCGGCAATGCGCCACCGTCCAAAGCCTCTCAACCGTCTCTTCCTCCTTTAGCTGACGTGGCAGCTCCTCCGCCGTCAAATCCCGCCGGAGGTAAAGCACCGGCCGGTGAGCCAATTGTCTCGGTTCCTAATGCTCCAGGTATATAAATCTTTACTTGGATTGGAAATGTTGGTTCTCTCACAGACAATTATTCGAACACTTGGCAGGCACTTCTTGAGAAGTAGAAATTGTGTATTGAATCAATTTTTATGGGGTTTTGATTCTACTTCAGCTCCAGCTGCAATACCCGTGAAGGATTTGCCTGGGAATTCGCCTCCGCTTCAACCTATTACACCGATTGCTTCACCACCTCAATTCATTCCGAGAGATGCACCAAAAGAACCTCCTTCCTCAAGAAGAGCATCTCCGGGTATGTATATAAATTGCGGTTAAACCCTTCACAAAACAGTCTGATATATGGTGACTTAAGTTAGATCTTGAAACTCTTTCTTGCTATGTTCTCTACTTTTCGTAAATCTTGAATCTTAAGCATGCATTGCTCTTTAATTTGCATAAATCTTGAATCTTTAGCTTGCATTGTTCTCTAATCCGCAGGCCCGGTTTCATCCCCTGTTTCTGATATACCTCCATTTCCATCAGTGGCTCTGCCTCCGCCTACACCGAGCAGCGTACCTCCTAGAAATGCTTCTAACAATCACAAGCCTCCTACCAAAAAGCCTATTGCTCCTGGTATAGTACCATGTTTTGCTCGCTCCTTACTTGATTTACGTTTCAACTGTTTCGCTTTTTATGGCATTAAACTCATCTGTGGCCTCTGAATCTCTGAATCAGTTGCATCTCCACCAACAATACCAATTGACATTTCACCGCCAGTCCATCCCGTCATACCAAAGTTAACACCCTCTAGCTCACCTGGTATGCGGTTGCGGAATTACTTACTCTGTTATTTGTTTTCCTCACATTGTTACGAAATTGTCTCTGTTTATCCTCTGATATCTCAATCAAACCGTGCAGTCCCCATCTCGACTCCAACAAAGGGATCTCCGAGAAGGAATCCCCCTACTACCCACCTGGTTTTCCCCACAGAACCTCCTGCCATCTCACCAGGTTTGCTCAACTTTCGAATGTGTTTATCCGTAGAAAAAACGTATCCAGAATATCAACATTTTCTCTTCTTTTCTAGATCATGCTGCGAATCCAGTCAAACATCCACCGCCCAGCGACAAAAGTCCGGTTCCTGCACCGTCAAATGAAACTGCTAAACCCTTGCCTGTCTTCCCGCATAAAGGTTCGATTTTTAGGGTATCAGTCATATAAGTTACTTTTTATTTCCGGTATCAAGAAGACAAGAAAACTAATTCGTTTTATTACTACATTGCAGCTTCTCCTCCCTCGATAGCTCCCTCATCCCCGAAATTCAACAGACGCTCTCATCATACATCTCCAACTGCTACTCCACCGCCAGATTCTACTCCTAGTAATGTACACCGCCATTCTTCATCATCATCTCCTCCTCTACCTCCATACCATCGACATCATCAAGAACGAAAGAAGATCACAACTAGTCCAGCTCCTTCACCACCACCACCACCACCACCGCATCTCATATCTCCAAAGAAGTCAAACCATAAAGGTTTCCACTTTACCGCATCTTAGATTGGCCTGTCATCACGCTTCTCGTGATCTTAATTCTCTCTTTTTCCTATGTTTTGTTGTTGTAGGTTCAATGACTCCTCCTCCATCATCACACCATGCTCCTTCTCCTCACACTCCAATCTCTTCTTCAATGCACCGCGTCTCCATAGCTCCAGCACCTTCTCCGACCCAAGGTTTGATTCCTCCACTCATAATTTTTCCAACAACAAATAGGCAAAATCTCTTTTTTACCTCTTTGCTTGATGTGAAATCCTAAGTTCTGTTTATTTCTCCTAAAGTTTTTCCTCTCAGGTCCTCTTCAAGACCTTCAAAATCTCGGAAATTCCCACTTGGCCCACCTCTTCAAGCATTTCCTCCTCCTCCCCCTAATTCAGGTTTTTTAGTGATTTTTTCGGTTGTTTTGGGAACAAAACTGTCTCTTTCGGGGTCTTGTTTCGATGTGAAACCACTTTTTGTCTCTGTTTTCTGCAGATTGTTCATCAACTGTTTGCTTGGAACCGTACACAAACACACCTCCGGGATCTCCATGTGGCTGTGTCTGGCCTATTCAGGTTGAGCTTCGGCTTAGCATGGCGCTTTACGACTTCTTCCCAATGGTTTCGGAATTCGCTCGGGAAATAGGCGCTGGAGTTTTCATGAAACAGAGTCAAGTCCGTATAATGGGAGCTAACGCGGCTAGCGAGCAACCTGAGAAATCCATTGTTCTCATTGATTTGGTCCCACTTGGAGAGAAATTCGATAACATGACTGCAATGCTGACTTACCAGAGATTCTATAGTAAAAAAGTATACATAGACGTACCAATCTTTGGCGAATACGACGTGATTTACGTGCGTTATCCTGGTCTACCGGCTTCTCCGCCATTTTCGCCTTCCGGTATGACTATTATAGATCAAGGACCGTTCTCTGGTAATAGTAACGGAAGGGCAATAAAACCGCTCGGAGTTGATGTTCCAAAGAAGCCGCGCAAGAAAGATCTCAATGCTGGAAGTATTGCTGTGATTGTTTTGTCGGCGGCTGCTTTTATTGGTCTATGTTTCGTCATCGTGTGGTTCTTGGTTTTCCGGCGACGAAGAGATCGGCGGCTTTCTAAACGAGCACCACTTGCTCGGCCTTCACTGCCTTCCCTCTCGAAACCATCAGGTAAAAAACGATTAGTTCTGTGGTTTTCAAATACTTCGATTTGGTTTGATACGGTTTTGGTTTGAATTTGGTTGTTTTAGAGGATATATCATATATGTTTAATGATTTAATCTGAAGGATTTTGATTTTACTCGGTTTATTTCATTTTCAATTAGAATTTTACTTGTTTTCAAAACGGTTTATCTGGTACGGGTTGGATTGTGCACCCCTAAATTACTACTACTGTTGCTGTTGTAAGAAGCAGGAAATAACTTAACTAAGAGGAATTTGCAGGTTCTGCGAGATCTTTAACCGGGAGCCGGTTTAGCTCTTCACTATCGTTTGAATCAAGCATTGCTCCGTTTACTCTCTCTGCAAAGACGTTTACCGCAAGCGAAATAGCAAAAGCCACAAATAACTTTGAGGAATCGAGGGTTCTTGGTGAAGGTGGATTCGGACGGGTTTATGAAGGTCTTTTCGATGATGGCACTAAAGTAGCAGTTAAAGTATTGAAGAGAGATGACCAGCAAGGTAGCCGAGAGTTCTTGGCTGAGGTTGAAATGCTTAGCCGTCTTCATCACAGAAACTTGGTGAATTTGATCGGTATCTGTATCGAAGATCGCAACCGTTCATTGGTTTATGAACTTATACCAAATGGCAGTGTTGAATCGCACCTCCATGGTATGTTTTCAGACCTTAAATGCCCCAATACGGTCTTTGGTATTCAGTTTTTTTTGGTAATAGAATATGAAAAAGTGAATATCATTCTGTTTGGTGAGATATGGTTTTGAATTCGGTTTTTACCAATATCATGTTTTCTTTTGTTTCTTGTTTAGGGATCGATAAAGAGTCTTCACCTTTAGATTGGGATGCTCGGTTGAAGATAGCTCTTGGTGCAGCCCGTGGATTAGCATATTTACACGAAGACTCGAGCCCGCGAGTTATACACAGAGACTTCAAGTCCAGCAACATCTTGCTTGAACACGATTTCACGCCTAAAGTCTCTGACTTTGGACTAGCTCGAAACGCCCTGGATGATGAAGATAACAGACATATATCGACACGCGTGATGGGAACTTTTGGGTAAGATAACAAAACCAGAATCGAAACAAACCAATTCAAAACCGCTGGTTTTCTGATGCGACCTTATAAATATTTTGTCTTTGATAGGTATGTGGCGCCGGAATACGCAATGACGGGGCATCTTTTAGTGAAGAGCGATGTGTATAGCTACGGAGTTGTGCTTCTCGAGCTACTTACGGGGCGGAAACCGGTGGATATGTCTCAGCCACCCGGACAAGAGAACTTAGTTTCATGGACTCGGTCTCTTCTCACGAGCAGAGAAGGGCTTGAAGCTATTATAGATCAGTCTTTAGGACAACCCGAGATTCCATTTGATAGCATAGCTAAAGTCGCAGCAATAGCTTCTATGTGCGTTCAACCGGAAGTATCGCACCGTCCTTTCATGGGAGAAGTAGTGCAAGCTTTGAAACTTGTCTGCAACGAATGCGATGAAGCTAAGGAACTTAACTCTGTAGCTTCACTTACTCAAGACGATCTGAGAGATGACACTCGAGCTGAGAGCTCTTGTGGCGGCGACGGCTCGGGGAGGATGGCCCGGTATCCATTGCTACCGAATTACGACTCTGAGCCTGACACGGAGAGAGGACTTTCTGTGTCGGAAATGTTCACCGGTTCCGGGAGGTTAGAAAGACAGTCTAACTCGGGTCCCTTGGCCTCGGGTCGAGGCAAGACGTTCTGGCAAAAGATGAGGGGATTATCGACCGGAAGTTTGAGCGAGCACGGGTCATCATCGCTCATGTTACGATCCGGTTCGCGTTGAACGATCTTTTGCCGGTTACAGACCATTGGAGTTTTTGATTGCACTTTTTTAATTAAAAACAAAAAGAGGAAAGGAAAGAAAGGTGCCTTGTGGTACAAGCAACTTTTTACCTCCTGGAAACCGGTTAAGCAAAAACTGGAAGATATCATTCCCGGTCCAATAGTTAGTTGAAGAGATATATATATTTGTATCTTAGAAGAAGAAACAAAAGATTCTGTTTAATCTAATTTGAATGTACATAACTACATATCACGTTCGAGGCAAAAGGCATAACCAAACCTTCCTTTACAGCTCCGGTACAGACCGGTTCGACAGTCTATATTCGATTTAGACCAACTAAACAAGACTGGTCGTAATGAAAGGTAAATGGACAAATCATATTCTGATTGGTGAGTGAATTGCGCATGGGCCACTGATATCACATAATATAAATCAACACATGTTTTTTTTTAAAAGAAAATTGTGCTAAGAAAAGAGAATAATTGGGAAGAGAGAGAGGAAAAAAGAAGAGTCCGAATCTCTTTCTACACACTGCCCAAACAGATGGCACATCCCTGTATATATCAAATGCCTATTAACGTCTTTTCACATCACTAATTTTGTCCTTTTACTCATTATTCTTTTCTATGGTGACATTAAAGAAAAAATCCACCCACTTTGGATTTATCAAAAAAAAGTCCAGTTTTTTTTTAATACTCACCGACCACCTTCCTAAATTTGGTAATTCCTCATTAACTTTTCCACACCTTTTTCTGGATTTTATTTTCTTCTAAAAACTGTAGAAAAAATCGATGATTTGTTTCTTAATAAATGGTTATTTAGCAGTCACAGACCGAACTATTAGAATTATTATTTCTTCACGAGTTCTATCAGAAGAACATTATACACTTTTTTCTTTGCCTATTATTTGTTC
Organism: Kernera saxatilis; assembly: GCA_900406395.1. Taxonomy (NCBI): domain Eukaryota; kingdom Viridiplantae; phylum Streptophyta; class Magnoliopsida; order Brassicales; family Brassicaceae; genus Kernera; species Kernera saxatilis. Next base: position 9,183 of record OVAY01000923.1, read on the forward strand.
TTGGTGAACTAACTAAAATAATCGTAAAACGTGTAACATATTTCAACAAAAAGAAAAAGAGTTTATACTTTATACAGACAGCTGATTATTGATTTGATTTAGACATAATTTCATACTCATTCGGACCCACTTACAGACCCCAGTTCACTGTATTCATGGATATTATTATCATATAAATATTATATTCATATAATGTATATTATATTCATATAATGTATATTATATTCATATAATGTATATTATATTCATATAATGTATATTATATTCATATAATGTTTTATGTATATCTATACTTCTGTATATAAATGTGCAAGACGAAGATTACAACAAACATTTCAAAGTCGTACGGTCTCCTTTTCTCTCTCTCTCTCGTCAAAGAGTTTGAATAGAGAGAGAAAATGGAAGAAACGAGGAAGAAAGAAGACGAGACTGCGGCGAAGGAGGTGACGAAGACGACGACGATGCTCATCAGCGGAGGAGCCGATAACGACGAGTATACTCCGGACGAAATCATGAAGCTCGTTGAGTCTTCTTCACCGACAACGTCGACGGAGATCGAGGGAGCTAACTTTTCCGGCGAGGCGAGTTTCAGAGTGAGGTTTATCGACGATCCGTACGCGATCCCGGTGGTTGTACAGTCATCTTCCGGCTACATCACGATCAACGTCAACGAGGAAAGCTGTGGCCCGTCGTTCTCAGACAGCGACGCTTCCGCGATGGCCAGCGTCGACGCAAGGGGTCTGTTCGGTTGCTGCTTCGAACTTGGAGGCGAGAAAGGCGGCGCGTGGGGTACAAACGATGTGGGAGCGAGTGAGTGTGAGTGGGACGACGAGTTATTGGCGAGGTTTCTAGGCGAAGACTGTGTTTGACCATCTTGTCGTTTTGTGGAGAAATCTAAATATATGGGGGTATTTTGGTAATTCGATGGAGGGTAAATTAGGGTGAAAAAGGTGAAAATGATTTACACGTTGTTAGTAGGAGAAGAAAATTAATGAAAATCAGTAAATGGTAGTAGAGTAGGCTAGTTAGTTTAATGTGACCATTTTGGTAATTTCGTCACATGGCGGTACTAATGCCTCTAGGGATTAGGGGGCTTATTTTGTAAATTCTGGAACTATCAAACCCCGTGAAAAGTAAATGAATGCTACTTTATTTACAAATGTACCTCTAGATTTTACATTTTATCACTACCATCTAATGTGTACTCTTAAAATCATCGGCTTTATGGATATGTTTAATTGGGCCTAGTCGAAAGGCCCAATAACCATCATTTAGTCCGGGTTACACTGTGGCGGGAAAGTCCAACAATAACCGAATCCTCCCATCGATTTCATCTTCGTCGACGGGAAAATCTACCGTCAATGGAACTCTGAAAGTGGCGATCTCTAATGTACTTCAAGGTATCTTAGGTTAGTCAGTGTTCCATCGATGAAAATTTTGATTTATTTGATCCGATCTTTAAATCTGCGAATTTGTGAAAGTGAATTTTAGTGTTCATCGAGTAAATGTATTCTAGGTCTCCGATTCGAAGATAAATAGTGCAAAGTGTTTAGGATTTTATTCGATTGTTAGGCTATTTACAATTGCGATTTTGAGAAATTTAGTTTAGGTTTTCGATTGGAAAATCTTATGATTTATAAGCACTTACAAGATTGAAGAAGCAAAGTAAATCGAAACCCTCATCATTGGTATTATTATGTGAATTTTGTTTGACTATTGATGACCAGTAATATACATGTTGTATAATTCTTGTAATAACTGCACAATTCCATTTTTTTTTTTTTTTACCAGCTCTGTCTCTATCTTCAAAGCAGAGCCAGAGAGACAAACAAATCAAACAGCTTTCTGTCCTGAAAACTCGGATAATCAGAAGAAGCTTCATGTTCTTTTCACCAGTGAGATTCCATTGGGATCACCACCCCACTCTTCAAACACAACTATAAAGTTTTGAGACTTGAGCCATGAACGAGGTACATGGTACCTGCAAAACGAGAGAGACAAAAACTCTATGAATCAAGATTTGGACTATATAGACGGAAAGACAAAGAAGAAGCAGTTTTTTCTTCTCACCATCTTTGAGAAGCTTCACCACAATTACTCAGACATTTATTTGCGTCGAAAGTTCCAGCGTAGTTGCAAGTTCCGCAGTTGCCTTGAGCTTTATAAGCAGGCCAATGACGTCCAATGTTTCGACCGTTTATCCAAACGTGACCTTTCCCCATCGTGTTCATGTCTAAAGCCAATGGTTCATTTCCTGCTGGTGTGGCAAAAGTAGACTGCAACAAACGAAAGAGAACGGTTTTTTCATTAGTTCATTGTATCAAATCTAATTTTGGTTATGGGCATGATATTAATGCTTGTGTTTTCTCTTACCTTGTACCAGGTTAATGGTTGTTTCTTGACCACTAATGATCCTTGATTCCATCTCACAGAGGAACTATCGGTATGAAGACTCAAGGCTTCACCCTTCACACCAATCTGTTCAAATGACATTTAAAATCCATTGTTATGATTGTTTTGTGGTTACCAGTAAACTCAAAACTTAGAGTTCGTTTAGAATTTCAGGTAGGACCTTGTAGGACCATTTCCATTTCGACATGTCCCAAGTTCCCGAGTTAACTCCTTTCAGTGTGACCGGACCAAGAACCCCTTTATTCCACGTCTCAAAGTGTTTACCGACATTCTGCACCACAAAGCTCAGAAGTCAGAACCTAATTATCTTCCGAGCTACTAAAAACTGCTGTAAAAGAGCTGGAATATCCCATCAGAAACTAACCGGTAGACCCACTGCAACACTCAACAGAGCAAGCTTGTTGACACCTGCATGTAGTTTGATCTTCTGGCTAAAGGTTAGTTTCGGGTGGCTAAGTCCTCCATAAGCACTTCCTGGAAACAGAGAAACATCAACAATGTTTTCATAGTTTCAACATAAGACAAGACAAGAGGAGCTTCCATCGTTTCTCTTATATTACCTGCAAGCTGGCCATTGACAAACACATGAAGAGCATGTCCAGCTGACCAAATAGTAAGAAGAGGGTAATCACCAGTCTTCAAAAAGTTCTCACCAGAACCGACTGTAACGCTGAGTAAAATACCCACAAACAAACAGTGAGCTTGTTTCCTCTGAGGATTTTTGAAGATATGACACAAAGTCAAAGAGGGTTTCAAGGTTACTATACTCACTCTGTTAGATACCAGAAATAGTCAGACTTGTCCCAAGTCATGCTTATCTGTTCCACAAGCCCGTTTCTTGCAAACGTACCAGCTTCATTCGCAGAAGGTGCCGCTTCGTTATATGATTCCCAAGAGAATTTGGTACCAGTTGGAACCATATTCCTGTGTACCCGTGGTGCATTAACCTGTTTATCCAAGAACACAGAGGTCAATTCAATCTAAAGATCAAGAAGGTAGCTCTGTTTTGACAAATAAGTTTCTTTTGTATTACCTTTGCGGTGTTGTAAAACTCTGTTTTGCAATCAGGTAAAATGCTGACTGACCAAGGAGGTAGATCATATGGGAATCCACGGAACATAACCCTCGCTGCAGAATTCGCATCGTTGTTTGATAGAAACGCAGCACAAGATGACTTAGACCAGAACACATGAGCCTGAAAGCAAACGTTTCAAATCAGGAGGTTTCTTTCTCAATTGAAATCTAACTTAACTACTACAAGTTAAAAAAAGCTTTGTTCTTTACTTCTTGTTTAGCTCCAAGCGATGTGACGGTTGCATCAGCAGAAACCAAAGCTGGCTCGCTGAGCTTGATGACCTTATGCAATGCTTTCAAGTGACTATACTTTGGTTCTCTTGGTAAGCCTTTTGAAGTAAACTGAATCAGATTAGTTACTCATTTAGACAGATTTATTGTGTTTTTTTTTTGAGTTTGGTTAGTACCGTATTCATCGAGAGGAGCATCGTAGTCATAGCTAGAAGCCATGAACTCACCGGCTGTTCTGTCGAAGTTAGTCCCTCCATGATACTATATGAACAGATATATACACACAAATTGAGCCGAAATTTTATCCAAGACCAAATAAACCAAAACCAAAAGTAGATAAACCAATCCAAACCAACTCGATAAAGAAGAAGTCAAAAACCAAACCAAAAAGCTTTGTGCATTCAATATGTAACTCTGTTTTTATTTGATTTACCATATAGTAATTGACGAAGGAACCTCCGTTTTGTATGAATCGTGCAACGGAGTATGCAATATCTTCGACTGGTCTGTACGGTACTGCACCACCAAACTCCGTGTACCTGATATTTAATTTACATATTTCAATTTCAAACATCGCTTTATTTGCTGTGGAAGTTAATAAAACTGATTTCTGGCAACCTATAATTTGTATTTCATTGAATAATTTGATATTCTAGGCATATTGATGTTGTGACTTACCAACCAGTCCAATTCTCTGTCCACATCTTCGGCTTGTTGTTGGATTTCGGTTTGAAATCCTCACAGTAATAACCATTGCATGTGTCTATCTACAATTTGCATTAAAAAATAGCCATCAGCGAAAATAATAAAAAGGGCAAAAGAAAGGAATTTAAGAGAATTCAACATAGTAAATAAGATAACTTATCCAAATAAAAAAAAAAAAAAAAATCCGTTTTTTGCCAAGATATTTATAATTAGAAAGGAGGAAAATGAAAGAGAAGACATACAATAGGAAAAGGAGCATCATCTTGCTTGCACATAATCCATGGAACACCTGTTGAGAGTCCTAATGCCATTTGAGCTACCCATTTTGTATAAGCCTTTCCTGGTGCTCCTATCTCCCATTCCACTGGTCCATATTCATTCTCAATCTGTCCATTTTTTTTTATTTTACATAAATAATAATAATTAACAGAAATAACTTCTTATTTGACGACCCCTCCATGTCTGATCATTGGTTAATGATATTTAATGTAACAAGCAACAACCATATATGCAACAAACCTGTGCAAGAATGATGGGTCCTCCTTGGGTTTGAAACAACTTTTCTGCTTTCATCATCCATATAATCTTTTCAGTGAATTTCTTCATCGCAGCCTTTTCAATATCAATTCGAATTAATAGTAATCAGCAAAAACTAAGATAAATAAATTTAATATATGAGAGAAAAAGTGAGGTTTATTTAGAGTTTAAACCTTGAAGGGTTCATTATCCGTCCTAAATGCTATTCCAGGAACAAATTTGAGCCAAACCGGGAATCCCCTAGAAAACCATAAAAATGAAATTTAAATAACCAATAATTTGACTTTATTTTTGGGAAATTAGTGAATTTGTTGTATTTACCCAAAGTTCCATTCTGCACAGACATAAGGGCCAATTCTGAGATTAACATAGAGACCAGCTTGATGCACCAACTTGATAAACTTAACCAAATCATACCTGTCCCCAAAATAATACTGGAAAATAATAATGAAGAAAAATTAGAAGAGATGTGACTTGTGAAAGATTTAATATATAAATCTTTTTTTGTAATTACATTTCCAGGGGAAGGTTCATGGCCATTCCAAAAAACATAACTCTCTATGACATCCAAGCCTCCTTCTTTGGCTTTCTGTATAAGACCCGGCCACATCTACACAGAACAGAGCATTCAATGAATCATTTAATTTTTTGAATAAAAAAATATATTTTTTAATAGATTTGTAGATAATAAGCAAAAACCCATGTGAAGGAAAAAAGCTTGGGAAAAACCCACATTGCACTATGTCAAACTAAGCCAATTAATTTCAGAAAACAGAGAGAAAGAAGGGAATTTTAATCAGAAGCTATAAAAACCCCACTGAAAGTGAACCATTAGGTTCTGCAGAAGAAACATTGAATTAAAAATAAATGGATTGATTTGTATATAAAGATTATTACCTCAGGGGTGCTTCGTGGATAGTGAATGGAACCTGAGAGAAGGATTCTTCTTTGTCCATTGATGATCACAGCTTTACGATCATAAGAAACTGTTGCTTTTACTGAACAAATCGATGATGAACAACAAAGAATCGCCAGAAAAATCCAGGCTTTATCTCTGAAATTCAATCCCATTTCTTTTGATTTTTCAGACGAATAAGATTCCACTAAAATAAAATTCTGTTGAATGGGTATTTGGGGTTTGGATTAATGATTGTTTTGGAGTTATATATATATAAGGAGAGAGGGGGAGATGGTGATACATACAGGGTGATGTATGTATAGATTTTATGGAGTATATATCTTTTCTCTATTCTGGGAAGGGATTAAAGATAGAAATCTCTTTGAAGTTTAATCTCTTTGCTTTTTGTGGGTGACTTTGAAACGTCACAACCTATTAGTACTTGATTTGAATAATTTTTCTTTTTTTTTCTTGTTAATATTGACTAGGTAACTCACCCATAATATGAGGGGGGAATAACGATAATTGAAAATTTGTTTCTAAAAAGCATTAATTTCAAAGGTTATAAAAATCTAATGTTTTGTGGAGTGATAAATAATTTCTGTCAAAGGAATTGTATTTCTGTTTAATTATGAAAAATGGAAATAAAAATATGTTGAAAATTATTTTGATGATATAAATTGCAAATTTGAATTAGCGATATAATCAAGAGTACTTATTATGTCAAAATACAATGAAATTTATGAAAAAGTTACAGCTTATATAATTAACTTCATATTATTAGATTCTTATTTTTGGAAATTGATATAAGCTAGAAATGATGGCTTATTGTTGACAGAAAAAAATGGCTACTTAATTAATTTTTGTTGAATATATTTTAAAACTTGTGCAAAGAATCTGATTGGTACTAAAATAGATAAAAGTATGCTCATGTTAATTCAAATCAGAACACATAGCCTGATAATTTATATTAGGACCATTAATATGTCACCGTTCATATTCAAACTCGGTAGAATGTATGTTGTTGACAAGACAAAAATAATATGGTAGAATATATATGTATAAACTTCATTTTGATTCATATAAAAAGTTTGGAGGAGTACAAAGGAGCTTCTTTTTCTTTGTAAACAAAAAGCCATTGTGTAATTAGTATATTACTTTCTTATGTTGAAGTGTTTATTTTCTTCATAATTATGTAAGATTGTAGTAATGAGATGAGATATTAGTTCACAATTCACATCATTGCTCTTTGCTCTTTGGTTTCGTCTTGAGAAAGAAAGTCAAGCCAAGTTGCCGCATTCATGACGTAATTAAAGCTCTACCTTCCACGGGACTAGAAAGACATACGGCTGGTTACATAAATATCTAGAAGACTAGAACCTCTTATAAACTGTTTACTACTTGTATTCGAGTTTGGATTTGAATTTGGTTCAGTTTAATATAAGATTAGCTCGGATACAGTTTTGATTCAGTTTGGTTTTAATCTAAAATTTATCTTTTCTCCTTTGTTTAGTTTGTATTTCTTCGGATATAAAAATAATAATAATTGTTTTAACCAAATTAAAGTTTTTTTTTTTTGGTTTTTAGACATTGGACAAACAAACATCGGTGGGTGAACATATATATATATATATATTTTTTTAACTGAATCTGTACAAGAGTATATGTATTTTTATATAAAATCTTATTGTAATTTTCATAGATTTTTTAATAAACTGGAATGAAAAGAAAAGGAAGAAATGCACACAAAATACTAATTTTTGTAGAAGTTACCTATAATTCATACACTTAAATTTACTACAAAACCTGTTTGACAAAAAAAAAAATGACTACAAACCTATTATTTTTTAGTTATTTTCTATTTTTAATCTGGTCTTTTAATATTTTCAGTAACTTAAAACAAAATTTGGAATTATTCAAAAGAATTAAAATATCGTAGTTGTTAATTAGCAAAACGGTGGCTTGAAAACTAAGTTATATCCTGCTTTTCAATTAAAGTAAGACTAATAATGTAAGTCATGTATCTCAGATTTTCCATGCAGATAGCTAAGTGAAATTAATAATCAGAATCGGTTGACTCTTTTGTTGTTTTATGATAATTGAGATGGCGGTCTGGATTCTCATCACCCGTCGGTTAATCGTACAATTTAACGGAATCACGATTTATATTTAACCATTTTACTATTTTATATTAACGTTATTTAATCTTGATTTTAATTCATTTTTTTTCCCTTTTTAAAGAAAACAGAAACCAATGTAACTCCGAATCTACTATATTTGAATCAGTGTGTAGGATTTTTTTTTTGTTTTTTTGTTTTTTGTCTTTTCTTTAAACTTCAGTGCCAGTTTGGTTTGTATCTTTTATATTCATTTCAGATTCATTTTTTAAGATATCTAAAAAATCAAGCTTATTAGACTAATTATTGGTTTGTAAATATTTTTGTGTATTCGGTTCAAGATCGATTCAGTTTACCAAGCTTAAACATCCGTAATTTCAAATTTTCAATGAACAAAAACAAATAAGTTTTGGCCATACTTTTTTTTTTTATAAAATACCATTTTGCAATTATTTTTTAATGATTCCGCCACTTAATTTGTTTTTTGTTTCTACGATTTTGCGATTATACAATATCACCAACCAACCAGATCAATTTATATAAAATATAACCCTCAATAAGATGGAATAACCAGCACAAAAGAACAGATTTTTTTTTTGTTTTTTGTCCCAAAAGAACAGATTTATACACTGGAAATTAACATCTGTTCGATGGTAATTCCACGTCAGATTAACAAATGGGGCCTACATAATTACAGTTAGAATTCAGACAAAACCCAAACTTCCGTGTGTATGTTATGTGTGTAAGCCTTTACTACTTTACCGATTCGGTCTTCGTTATCCATTGGATATTTGTCTTTCATTCAATAATTCCGCAAAGTAGATTAGTTAGCCACGTCACGCAATGTTTCGTCCTAGTGGTCACATGTGGGTCCCCGCTTACTCTCTTTTTTCTTCCTATTATATTTGGGTAACTAATATTTCGTTACCTAAAATAGATAAATATGTATTAATGGACAACCCCAAGTGTCGAGGTCCTCAATTTCAACGTGAACAAATATTATATATATATATATATATTTCAATTTCAATTTGTGATATCGAATATTCAATCTTCGATGTCATAATCAACCACCAAAATCCTGTATTCGATAACGAATGAATTACGATGTTTATCTACAAAACTCGAAGAAAAAAATCTACAAAATATTAAAAGGAAATAATAGTACGTTACGTAACTAACTCAACCACAAACCAATAGATTTAAAATTTATGTGAAATGACATAAAAACTTCAAATTTTGGCTCCCACTTTCTAATATTTAGGCTAGACTTATACGTCAATAGTCTTAATCACATTTTTCTATAGTTATTCACTGTATTTTGTGAAAGAAACACTCGTAAATTATCAGATGTTAATACATAGTTGTAATAAGAAACTTTATTTGTTTTTAACGGTGTTTTTTTTGTTGTTGTTGTTAACTTTTTTTTTAACGGTGTTAAGTCTGAGTTCGGATCTTTGTTCGAAAATAGATCGTTTATGTTTTATAAAATTAGCACACTTATTTAACATTTAACCAAAAAAAAAAAAATTAGCACACTTATTGTCAAATATTGGTTTTAAAATAGAAAGGTAACACGTTGAAATTTCGAACTTTCAGCAGTAGTATAATGACAACAGACAATTCATAATTGGTAATTAATTATTATTTCACGTAAAGCATATATTGTATGCGTGTGTTGAAATGATAAGATTCTATGTGATCTGTGCTGAATAAGAAGAGGATCGTTTATGTTGAAGGTTATACCATATTAGACAAAACATGCTGATTAATGTAATATACCAGATAAAGAATTATATAAATTATTGTTTCCAGATATATATAAAATTTTATAAAGTGATTAAAATGTCGTTGTCTCAAAAATAATAGAAAAATAGAAAAAGGTCAAATCTTGAGTCGCATGTTGCAATGGTGTCTCTTTCAGGCGGCTGTGGATAGCCATTACCCTGTTATATTATTCAGTAAATTATATCATTGAGATAAATAAAATATATTAAACTAAACAACTAAGTAGTTAAACTGGTTTTTTTTCTTAATTAGTTGAGTGGTATTATTATTAATTAGTTAATTAGTGACATAAGTCTTCTAACTTAAACAATGTTTGACAATCATTGATTGTTGTCAAGTTATTAATATGTAAGTTTCAACTAATATGCATTTCTTCGGTCACTAAACTTCTCTCCATAATTATTCAAATAGATCATTATGAAAGCGATATTCTGTTATCACACACACATCAATGCATGCGTGATGTTTCCTGTTAATGGAAAACGTAAGTATAAAACTTCATAGTATTTTTTTTTTAACTTATTTAGATTTAGAATTGGACCTTAGGAGTGAAAGAATCATGGTCTTTTATTTATTTTGGCCGAAATAAAGATTGATCATGGACTTGTAATCGTTATATGATTGTTTTAAGTTTTTTTTTTTGATAAATGATTGTTTAAATTATTAAATACATTTATCATATTGAAATTAAAAATCTACAACTTCGATCAATATGGTAACCAAATTTAACTATAACTTTCGATTTATTATATGTCTTTGGAATTCATTTTAAACTGACAGTCCTTTTATTTAATTAGGCTATGCAAGCAAACAATTAAAACCCGACTAATTGAAACCAACTAAACCGAAATTAGATTTTTTTATGCCGGATTATTGAGAAATATATAAGGCCAAATGAAAACGAATCAAATCATTTATATGTAAAAATGAATTGTAAGAAAATATGACACTTTTATTAAAAAAAAATAGTTATACATTAGCACATGGCCGGTTCTGATCGTGTGCCGTAGGTGCATTTGCACCGGATCCAAGATCCAAATTTAAAAAATTTACACTGAATCGAGAGTCCAAAATTAATATTAAAAATTTTACACTGAGTCGAGGACCCAAAATTTTGTAAATTGTACCGGGTCTCTCCAACAATTGAGCCGGGCCTGCATTAGCATACTGCAGTTCTCCAACATTTTTAATTTTCATATTTTCTTTGACTGTTTATTTCTAATACAAAATATATCTCTAACTAATTTTAATGATTAAATTACAAGAAAAAAAAATCTTATTGGAATTGAAAGCTACGTGTTACGTGTTACAATTTCAAAATTTATGTTATACAAAATATTTTGTTTTTTTTTTTTAAATCGACATAATTAGTTTATGCTAGCTAATTAACGAACCAAGGTAGAGACAAAGAAATTATACCTACATAATCTATGTGCATTCCTATATTTCACCTCATAAATTTTTTTAATTATGAGCTAATTGTTATGATATGAAAATATACGGGGCTAAAAAAAGTGCAGTACTTTTAGTTAGTTGGATGGATTAATTGGACCAAACACGTATAAACCACGGAGCCAATGGTTCATGACCACATCCACAGTATTGGTTCAACAACATGGCTCAATTTTTTATTTGACCACACCATACCACACGCACCTAAATTTACCTAACCCATTAGGCATTAACCATCTCTCATTTCACACGATTTTAATTTCATTTTTTCATTTTTTTCTTTTTTGTTGCTTGTAGTTCATACAATGTTCATATTTGGTTATTTTGTTTGTTTCATTTCTATTGAGATTTTTTTGTTTGGGTTGCTTGTTATGCGTACAATGTTCACATTTGGTTAATAGTTGTTGGGGAGGTTAAAAATCATAAAGTTTAAAATATTAGTTGAATATGTCGAGTTCGACCTCCAAGCCAAGTATATTATTAACAACCCATTTTTCAAGTTAGGGTTGGAAAAATATCATCCAAATTAACTACGTATATTCATGATTAAATGGTTTCAGTACAAATGATCTTGACTAGTTAGTGGGGGATAGATATTAAATCTGATTATGTGTACACTTAGTTATTGTCAAATTCAAGCAGAGTGTTGATGGTCTTCCTATTATCTAGATTCAATCTACCCAATATCTTGAGAAATTTTTTTATCATTTTGAAGCTCTTTATCGAATTCACTAGTAAACATTTGATAGAACGAAAACTATCACTTTTTATTCATTAGGGGATAGCTGCTTACCGGAATATCTTTATTTACTCTTATTCTTTTAGAAACCAATACTTTAGCGAAAAATAAAAATTTGAATGATATTGTGGTAAACTTGTGATGACATGAGATACTTTAGATAGAAGTTAATATCAGATGACCAGAAAATAATAGTTTTTTTAACCCACCCTACCTACTTATACAAAGTGTAACCCGACTAGAAAATAATAAGTTTTTCTTTTACATCTAAAAAAGTATTAGTTAGATCATTATTCATTAAATCTCTCATTTTATTTTGTAAAAGTTCAAGCAAAAACTTACCACACAAAAAAAATAAACAAAAAGTCCAAGAAAAAACAGGAGAAACATTATAAAATTCTTTTTAGAAAAAACATTATAAAATTTAAACCATTACTGAGAAAGTCTATTATTTGGACTTGGAGTTCTGCCCCCGACCGACCAATTTAGACAATATCGAATATTGTAACAAATAGTCCACATTAAATGGACCAGCATCCATTATTAATGGATCAATGCGAAACTAATGCACTTTCCCCCGTTAACGAATCTTAGCAATACGTTTTTTTTTCTTTTTTCTTGGTTGTGGAACTAATACGATTATTAATTTATTATTTTCTATATAAATATACCATTTTCTGGAGAAAACTGTCTAATTCTCCCTTGGAACTTTTATATCTGTACAGATACACACGAAGTTTCGACTTCTTTATTGAACTACATAATCAGAACTGAATTGTGTATATCCACTCAATTCGAAACTTTCGTTGTATTTACCCACAAATTTGGTTTTGTGTAGTTATTATATACCGAAACCTGTTTAACCCTTTGAATTAATATTAAACAGGTCTAATACCGATTTAAGACCCGATTAGGAGCGGGTAGAGACCAAAAAAAACCCGACCCGAGTCAAAGACCCGTTTCAGCTTCAAGCTTCAATCGAAGAAGAAGAAGCATAGTTTTTGAGGAGTTCAGATTTTTTCATTTTTCTCTATTACTGATGGAAATTCGGGATTGATTATGATCGGAACGATCAAAGAAGATCTCTAAGGAATTGGATCAACGGAGTGCTGTTTGTGACTAGAATTTTCTTCAGATTCAACAAATAAATTTAGGGTTATTTTTTTGTGGAGGATTATGGAGTCGGGCAATGGGAAGGGGTTGATACTAGCTGTGGCGTCTAGTGTTTTCATTGGTTCGAGCTTCCTATTAGCAAGGACGTAAAATAAAGGCACTTTGAATTAGCAATAAGAAGGTGCATATTAATCATTTATCAAGGCAATAGACGAATCAAGGTAAGATTTTTCTGAATCAGATTGAACAGAGCTCGAAATCGAAAGCAGAAACCCAATACCCAGAAACCCAGTTCTTACAATAAAATCGAAATCAACGATCGCAAGAGAGAGAGAAAGAAAACTAAAACTCACCTGGGAATTTTCTAAGAAATGCGAATAGCAGGAATCTATTGGAAACTCAATTTATGTAACAGAGAGAGAGAGCTAAAATTCTAAAATCCAGCTTTGTGAATTTTGATATATATATATATTTAAGTAAGCTAAGTGGGAGATATGAGATTCGGAGAAAGGATCGGACGTTGAGAGCAAGAGAGCTCCGAGATCGGCGAAGAAAAAGAAGAAGAAGAAGACAAATGACGCGTGGGTCATTAATTTGGGTCGGTTTTTTGTTAGGTTTTTAACCCGCTTTTAATCGGGTTTTAAATCGGTTCCAAAACGGTTTAATATTAATTCAAACGGTTAAGCAGATTTCGGTATACAGTAACCACACAAAACCAAATTTGTGGGTAAATACAACGAAAATTTTTAATTGGATGAATATACACTGTTCAGTTCTAATTATGTATCTAAGGTCAAAACTTCGTATGTATCCGCACAAATATAAAAATTCCGGAGGGAATTAGACAGTTTTCCCCATTTCATGTCATTTTCCAACTTCCAAGGCCACATCTACCGTTAGGAAAAGTATTCATGGCCATATATTTATAATTTAATTCTAATAATAAAATTCATAATTTTTTGTGATCTAATAAATTTCACTACTTAAATTAACATGTCCATTTACTCATGGTGTGAAAATTCCCTTCACTTTATTTATATTAAAGTAAATTCTGTTAGCTTAGTGGTAGGTTTATGAGGTTTATCCAAATGGTTGGGTCCAGGCCCAATTGAATTTATATAAATAATACTTAAGAGATAAGGTACCAATCTTTTAAAAGTCTAAAACCTGGAAAATTAGGTCTAAAATTACAACAAACATTTATATATACAAAGGTTAAAAATAATTGGAGCCAAAGTAAATTTTCGGGGTAGAGAGGTTACAATATTTCCATGATGGTAACCAATTCATGGTAGTGTATTGTTACATGATTCATGTGAGAATTAAGGGAGCATGTTTCATATTAGTTTAGGTTTTAGTTCGGAATCTCCAGTTATATGTATATAAATCTCACAGTGATCACACGGAGGAGTCACACTCATGGAAAATATATTTGCAGCGATCATATTTTCAACTTATATTTTTTTTTTTGAATTTAAGATCGCATGAACACGTTTGATGCTGAAGAAAACAACAAGTTGTCGTTTTTAGTGTAGATATGATGTGAGTTGATGTGAATGTGATTGTGAATGAGTATATCAGTTGGTCGTGCGTTATTAATGACTTCCACGTATATCTTTATCATCTTATTGCTTTGTTTTAAGGATAAGAAGATGCGACACATCTCTTTAATTAATTTCCTTTCATAATCTAACATATATATCCACGGAAATCTTACGAAACTTGACTCTTATGTTTGTTTTTGGATAATCATAGTGGATAAACTAATCTTATCCAACGGTTTTGTGGATAACTGAAATTTTGTTTTTTAGAAGATATTGAATCCATAAGCTTGATTGTTCCAAGTTCGAGATAATATTTATGATAGACCTATTTATAAGGTTTTGGTGCTATATAGCTATCTTGCATCTATTTATAAATAAGTGGTATTAATACACCGATTTAATATATAATATTAATATCTAGTAAATGTAAATAAAAGTATAAAAGCATTTTGATTAAATCCCTAATTAATATTCTCAAAACATGTGCGAATGTGAACTGGTTTTTGACTCTTGTTCTTGGACCATCAAAGATGACTGGGCTTAGAGCTGATCAGGCTTCAAATTCCAATTCGGCTTGCTGGGCTGAAAACGTTGTCTTGTCTTTTATATTGAGCTCGTAATCTTTTTTTTTTTTGGGTTCAATTGAGCTCGAAAACTTAGAGAAGACTAAGTCCAGAATCCAGATTCATGAAATATAATATCTATGAATATTGTCCAAACAAATTCAATATAATATCTATAAATTTTGTCCAATTTAATTCATCTACATCATATTTTTCAAGTTTCCTTCTAAACGTTTGAACTTTTTTTTTTTAAAGTAAAATATGTAAAAACAATAGTAAATCTGAATTAAATTAGTTAAAAGAGTATTCAGTACATTTTAATGAATAAAAAATAAACTTATAGGGCGTGACTGGTACTGTTGCAAGTAAAGGAAAAAATGGAAATTGATCGTTAGAGTAAATATTTTCCACTAGTACACATTACGAATAACTCTCTTTTCTCTCTCAACTCGTTTCCCATTTTGAACTCTCTTTATTCTCTTCTGCTTTCTATCTGATATAGTGCAATAAGATGTAGCAGTGAAATTTGTTGGTGTTTCTTTTCTTTGTCAACATTTCAATCCAAACCGGATATATGTTAATGTTTTATACCCAAAATATATGTTGGATTATAATATAGATAGTGATTAAAATTTTAAAATATTATTGATTGAAAATGTTTTTAAATATGAAATAGAGAAATACATAATCTAATAAATAAATAAATGTAAAAAAAAGGTCTTACCGAGGGCTTGCTTGCTTGTAAAACTTGATTTTTTACAGCTTCAGTAGTTTCAAACCAAAATTTTGTTTACCACCAATTATCATTACATTCGCTTACCATCTTCTCCCTACCGCCTAAATTTACTGCATAAATTGTTGATTGGATTATCGAGTAAAAACACTAAAACCCCCGAAGTTAAATGTTCGTAAAATCAACCCTTTTAGATTATCTCCAAGGGTCACCTATTATAGCATAACATATGTAGATATTTTTTCTCTATGCGAGTGGTGTATGATATGATGTGAATTGAATGAAGTACTAATAATCAATCTGTGATTATAAGCGAATCATTTGATCCAGAGAGAGAGAGAGAAAGAGAGAGTTTCACATCACACAAATCAATCTGTCACAAGACAGAGGATACGGTAACGAAGATCAGAGAGAGAGAGAGAAGATCAATGGTCCCTTTGGGGGAAATTTTATTGGGAAGAAACAAAAAAAGACAAGTCATGAAAAGAACCAAAATGTTGGACATAACTCCATTTGTACTGACACTTAAAATTGACATCATTCATAATAAACATATACATAAAATAAATATATACATATCTCTGTGATCCAAAAGTGTTAATTCCTTGGATATTGTGATCCATATGCCGCATACGTAGCCCATCTCTCGAACGTTTATTTTATTTTGGATCTCAGTCTTTTGTTATATGTTTGTATCTATGTATATATAGGTCTAGTTTTTTTTTTGTGATCCTTTATATCATAATCTCTACAAATTGACTATTTTCCCTCTAATACGTTTCAATGGGTGCAATTAATCAGGGCTTACTTGATGTGCACCAAATGAGACCGACCCGGAATTCTATTAGTTACCAATCTTTTTAGATTAGACGGTCAGCCTTAACCGGTAAGTGATCCGTTGGTCGATATATATTAATCTAGCTTATCCGGGTAGGATCGATCGATATTCACAACAAATATCGCAAATTAACATACACACACATAGCATATTTATCAAACAAGTTTAAGTTCTAAAATAGCCTATTTTAAAAAATCCAAAAAAACCATAAATTTTAGGTTTGAGAATTTACTTATTCCTAAAATTTTAAAAACCCTTCATAAACCTAAACTTTTTATATTTGTGGAATTAGGTTTGTGATTTTTGTGGAAGTTTTAAAATTTGGAAAATAAAATATGTGGTATCTTCGAAAGTTGTCCTTCAAATTTTAATCTAATCATTTGACTTGACATCATATTTTAATTTCTAAAACCATTTTTTAAAATACACTGAAAATATTACTTTATGAAACCTTATGTGAAAGTTGTTTTGTTTGTTTTTTTAGTAGTATATTTTAAAACTAACAAAAACAAGCATGGTTAGCTATGCTATCTAGTTAATCGTTATTTTGGCTGGCCTGTTTGATTTGTTGGAGCTAAGCCGATCGGGTTAAAGATTTTCGGTAAAGAGAAGCGTGTGACCACTTTCCAAATGTATGATCATGTTTATTTGAGGAAAGAGACAAGAAAAATTGTTAGAAGAGTTAGATTCGTATGCTCCATCCATATTGCCCATTGCTTCTGATTCAGATAAATAATAATACTCAAAACTCGTTATTTACAAGTTGTCATGTGTGATCTTCTTGGTCTCTCCGTGTGGATATTTTTGTTTAAAATATCAATATTTATAAATTATATACTACTTATTTATCTGTCCATTTTACAAAATCGGGGATCTATATGAAGGAAGGAACAAAAACTCTCTCGGCAATTCATCATTGTCTGTGAACCTTATATGACTATATGGCGGCCGTCCACTGTCTCTTATTTTTCAATCCTGTTTTGGTAATCTTATACATACTTTTTTTTTTGGTTAATAAATTTCCTTGGTCCCGCTTGATATCTAGCTTCTTCTTTTTATTTCAAGATATATTTATATAATATATCCAGTTCATATCTAGCTTGGTTTTTATATATATATATATATATGAATGTTAATTTCATTAAGGAATGAGAGGGTTTATAATAGGGTCAATTTGCTTAATAACCAAAATGAAAACAAAAATAAAGAATATAGTCATGTGTATCAGATAATTCAACAAATAACCATTTCCTATACAATTTGTCTACTGTTTAAGGGTGATATAGTCGAAAGTAGCCTTTCTCCTTCTTCGTGCCTCTTTCTCTTTCCTATGTGTACAAAGCTAAATTTGATATCCCCTCCCATAATTGTTTGCTTCTATATTTTTGTATAAACTTGCTTTCTTTCTTCAAAAAAAAAATATTATAAAAGAAGAAGTGAGGGTGGAAATTACGGCTTATGGATCTTTTATGTTTATGAGATTACTTTGGTTTATGCCTTTATGGTCTACGTAAGGCAAACCAAAGCTTTGGA
This sequence comes from Kernera saxatilis, assembly GCA_900406395.1. Taxonomy (NCBI): domain Eukaryota; kingdom Viridiplantae; phylum Streptophyta; class Magnoliopsida; order Brassicales; family Brassicaceae; genus Kernera; species Kernera saxatilis. The sequence goes on from OVAY01000923.1 coordinate 27,460, forward strand.
AATTATATTTATATATGTAAATTTCTTCTTAGTATTATTTAACCAAAAAAAAAATATCTTCTTTGTTTTAGCTAGTCTTCGAGAGAATGAGGGAGATAAGATGAGGTTCGTACAATCAAATTTTGTGAGTTTTAAGGATCAACTCATCTAATTCGATGGAACTTGAGCTATACTCCAAAAAAAAATAATATGGAATAACTGAAGACTATTCTGAACGACCATTAATCAAATATCCATTGCCATCTCATGTCTTATCATGGAATAAACAACTGAATATCTCTGACTAAAGAATGTAATGTATCTAAGACAAATTGAAAAATTTCAAACTAAGCGATGGTAGTTTTTTGTTATGTATATATATAGTAAAATATTTTTGTATAGCCACAAATTAGTCACGGTTTTGTCGTGACTTTTTTGAAAATACAAAAAAAAAATCACAAAAAACTACAAAAAATCTACGGAAAATCAAAATAGCCACGAAAAAAATAAACCACGAGGTTATAACTACGAAAAACAGTTTAGAAAAATGAAAATTGTTCAAATACTATTAGAATTCAAATTGGATTCACTCCATAGAAACTGGATGAGATCCAAACATTAAAAAGGAAAACAAGAGGTGATTGGTATGCGTGAGTCGTTTCCACTAATTCTTTGAACTGTATTTACAACGTTGATTGATCTGTTTAAGTGGTCTGGAGACCACTCAACTTAGCTCCAAGAGAGTTTTTGAAATCGTTTATCCTTTTTTTGATCAGTCCAGATGATCGGTCGGTCTATCGGTCTATGTTTTTTTTTTTAATAAAAATGGTCACTTTTTTATTTTTCTTTAAGCTTTATGCAACATTTTTATCCAACCTACTCCCAAACATCTAATTGAACATATAAATAGATTAAAAAGGACACAAAAACAATGTAAGACATTTAAAATGTATCAAGACACATTATGACTTTAAATAAAACAAAGACACAATGACCATAAAAATAATATATAAATATATGGACGAAAATATGATAATCAAAACGGTAAAAACAAAGAATATCATTGTTAAATCCATTTTCAACCAATTTTCAGTTTGATGTCTCGGTTTCAAATATATAAATATAATTTAATAGAGAAAAGTTTGATTTTTGAATAAGATTCCGTTTGATGTAACTCCAGTTACATTGTGTTAAAATATTTATAAAACCATAACGCAGAGGGAGAGATTGATAGATCGCATGATATCTTTCTTTGAGTATCTGAAAGAACAAAACCCTTAAGAGCGCAGAGAAGCTAGGTTAGCTGACACCTATTTAGGTCTACTAGATCTCTGTCTTTCCTCTATGGCTCTATCTCTTCTCACATCGATCACCGTAGATCGCTCCGTGATCCAACGGTTCTGATAAGCTCGCTTTTCAAGAACCCAATATAAAAGAAAACTAGTCAAACATTATAATATTACAGATGAAAGAAAATTAGTCCTTTGGTTTGTATTTTTGATGAGAACCTATCTTTTGTTTGTATTATCTCGTATATTAGAGTATTTATTCCTCTCCTACTAGAGCATATAACCCCAAAATATGAGTGGAAGCTTCTTCACTTAATGGTTAATTATTACATGTTCACTGTTTTATATCATGAGTTAAAGAATTCTCATTTAAATACATTTTAAAGATTATAGATGCAATATAAAGTTATCAAGAATTTTGACGTAATGCAGATAAAACCATATATCATAGATTAGTTTCGGACAACGTAGTTCCGAAAATGAAGCCTCAGAAAAGTATTTTGATATAAAATTAGGATTGTTTAATAACAAAATTACATTATAAAATATCATCAGCGGTATACCATATATATCCGATTGTTAATACATAATATTAAGAAATGTAAAACATAAATTTATACTAAAGAAATGATAGAGTCGTCAGGTGCAAATGATTTAATTAAACATTATGGTATGTATATTTTGTTTGTTAATTGATACGGAACAATGAATAGCATAATAACTGAAAAGCCCATTTTAACATAATTTTGAAGAAAACATATATTAGAAAATCGTTTGACCAATATATGATTCTTCATTATCAATGATAGAACTAGCATATATTGTTTTGTCACTAGAGACAAAGTAAAATTTCATACTTTCTAGACATATATAACAAAAAAAAAAAACTGATTTCGAAAAAAAGAAGTTTGTGCTTTATGCTTTCGAATTTCTTTTACATATATATTTTGATTAATGGACTGACCCAATTTGGCAGGAAACGAAAAGTTGGCTGGAAAGCTATAACACAAGACTGAAAAGTAATACAAAGTCATGTACTTATCGTTTTCTTCCGGATACATACCGTATACCGTTTTTTTTGTTTGGTCAACACCGTTTACCGTTTAACCACCCAATAGTAATTTACCCAAAATAAAACAAACGACATTTTTCTTTGCATGTGAGTGCTGTTATATATCTAATAATTAACACCCCATGAATCTATACGATTCCACCAAGTTGGAGCTATGGAAAACTCTCAAATGCGAAAATACCAACTTTTAAAAACATAATTTCTGAGCTTTCAATTGACAATTAAGTGATCAGTCATATTTTATACATTATTTTTAGGTCATACTCATTTCAAATGTAGGATGTCTAACATATTGATTTAAGATGATAACTCTTTAGCCATTAATCTTAACAAAATCTTGTTATAAGATCAATTTCGAGTCAGATCAAGTAGATTAATTATGGGTCGGCTTGATTGGAGTTTTTTTAAAAATTGAATTGATATCGGTTTTGGGTTGGACCGGCGTGTGTATAGATATGAAGTAAGTTCTATAAAATTTTAACTTAAATTCAATTAAAAACAAATAGACTAACCTATATATATATATATTTTTTTTTTTATCTTGTTTTGAATTTGAGATTCCTAACATTAGATTTACTTTGTTATCCTGTGCTTAGATATTTTTTTGCCCATACTAATATAAACGAGATCTATGAGATTTGGTTACATCCTTATAGTTTTAATTCGTTTTGCGCTTGAGGGCACATTAATATATAATGTATTTGTTTTTGTTTTTGTTTTGGAATGCTGTAAACGAGGTCAAAGAACTAACGGAAAACATATAATATGATTTGGTCATAAAAAACAATTTTGTATTCTTTGTTTAGAATGAAGTTTCGATTCGACCACTCTATATGATCTCTGTAAGTTTTGAGTGAAGACATTGATAATTTATGTAAAAGCATAAATTGTTTCTCCTCGTAAATAAAATTTCACTTGAACTTGTATTCCGTGATATTGAAAAAACCGTTTCTATCTAGTAAAGCTAGGTAATAGATCCATTGCATATGACTTCGGATCTGATAAGATGCACAGAAAAAACATCTTGAATTTATTGGTAAAAAGAGAGAGTGATAGATCATACTCACATTCCTTAAAAAAAAAAATTACCAAGTAGTAGATCGTTGCTTCTCTTTGATCATTTAATTTAGCCTAAGGAATTGATGGGCCAATTATATATTTTGAAAATAAAAATGGTATGTCTCTTTGTGTGTGGGGGTCCTCAGTGATCTGTAAAATCTGATGAGAAGGAATTGAATAAGTTTGGCAATACTACTAAGGTGGGGATCTTTTCTTCCTTTACCATTCTAAACCTATCTCTTCTCTTCTGTTCCTCTCTCTCTCTCTCTCTCTTCCTCTGCCTCACTTCCCATCTCTCAATCATGGAACATCTTTCTCTCTCCTCTGCGAGTATTGATGAATCACATGCAGTTGAAAGGATCACGAGCTACATTTAGTATACTAGGGTTTCAAGAGATCTTGAATTTTGTTTTGTCAACTGAGTCAATCTTGATTATTAGTAAATAAAACAAAATAATCAATGTTGAATTTATTGGATCTTTAGCAATTCGTGCTAGGATTGATGGCCGTTATAACAAAATCTATAATTCTAGGTACTAACTAGTACTAGTACTAATTTAGGGTTTAAGCAGATCCACTGACTTCTGTTTAATGAAAGATAACACTAATTCCTTTTGTCATTTCAAATTAGATTTTTTTTTTTTTTTACGTTTTTCTCTTCAATTTTCTTTTTAAATACTAATTGGCTTTTTTTTTTCAATAGATAAATATAAAAACACTAGTTAGCTATATTCAGGTTAAATAAAGAAATGTTGAATAATTTTTTAATTGTCTTTTACCAATATTTATTCTAATCTATTTTTTCTTACTGATACAATCATAAAATAGAAAAAAATCACCAAGTTAAAATTTATCTAAATAATTTAGTGTTTCTCTGATACAATATGTTTTTAGTCTAAGGGGTATATATGAAAAGAACATGAGAAATCCAAATTTTGACTTTTTTTTTTATGTAAAAGAACCTTGAGAGATCTAGGAAACCCTAGATCTGAAAAGACTACTAATAAAAGGATCTTATTTGTTTCAATTATTATCATGATTTGTGTGGTTCTCACCCTCCAAATGTTTATATGAATTGGGTTTTTATTATTAATTTTATCTGTCTCTCTAGTGGGGTAAGGAAATTACAGATAGGGTTTGTTCTGAATGGGGTCGTCCAATACCATTCCACATACGCACAGTTTGTCTCATGTGTTTGGTTTCGTATGGGCGCCATGGACTCACGTGAACCTCTAAATTAATTAATTATATTTATTACATATTTTTTATACTTTCTCTACATTCTAGTAACGACCATGTTACTATTAATCAGTTCAAAAATTAATTTTATTCATTATCTTAAACCAACCAAAGAAATAATCCAAACTATCTTTAAATCATCATATCCCCGTATTAAATCCCATGTCCGGTCTATGATATAGATCATAAAGCCATGACTTCGGATCTCATATTATAAGGTCAAAATTTGGAAATTTTTGTTTAGATTTATTTTTCTACATATTAACAAAAAAAATATTAAAGAGACACAAATTTTTCATCTTAGATAGAACATCCGGAAAAGTTGAACCGATATTGTCTAATCATTATGTAGTTGTTAACATATAATTAACTAAATCAGTTTTATGAATATATAAAAATTAAATGCTTTTTTTCTTATCCTTTGACTTGTTTTTTTTCTTAGTTTTAAGATTTAAATCATTTTTTCCTTTTAATCATTTATATATTTCAAAAAACTTTAATATAAAAAATAACCCGAACTAAATTTGTTGTGGGTACGATCGGACTGGTCCGAACGTAGGATTTTAACAATAGTATTTTTATCCATGTCTTTTAAAATTCACTGTACAAGTTGATGTATACATAGACATAACTAAAGTAACTCTAGATTCACATAAACCATATATTAAATTTATAGATATATATGTACAGATACCATGTGTGTTTGGCTCGTGTCTCATCTCATGGCCTTTAAAAAGGATCAAACATAGTATAGCTTGGACTCTTTTTGCCGTCTATGATCTCTCTCAATCTCTCATCTTAGCTCTCTCTTTCTCTCTCTTTGTGTTTTCATCTCTGTTTCTCATCAATGGGTTCGAATTTGCATTACTCTATAGATCTAAACGAAGATCAAAACCATCATGAACAGCCCTTTTTCTATCCTCTTGGATCCTCTTCATCTCTTCTTCATCATCATCATCAAGTTCCTTCTAATTCTTCATCTTCTTCCTCGTCCATTTCGTCTCTCTCCTCTTACCTCCCTTTCTTGATAAACTCTCAAGAAGATCAACATGTTGCCTACAACAACACTTATGATGCTGATCATCTCCATCTTTCTCAACCCCTCGAGGTATAATTATATATCAATCTTAATTGTCTGCATACATGTTATTCTTATATGATCTTTCTTTTTCATTTAATTGTTGAAACTGTGATTGATCATGTAAAATTCATACAGTGAATATTAGTTTTTGAATTTGTAATGAGAAAAATTTTCATAAAAGAAATTTAAATTATCAAAGTAAAAAGGGGGAATCTTAAGAAACCATGAATTATAAACCTTGATCGTTGATATATATCAGGCGAAGATGTTTAACGGTGGATCATCATCATCATACGATCACATGGTGCCAAAGAAGGAGACAAGACTGAAACTAACGATAAGGAAAAAAGATCATCACGAAGATCAAACCGATTTGCTTCATCAAAACCCGACAAAGCCCAATTCAGACTCCGACAAGTGGATGATGTCCCCAAAGATGCGGTTGATCAAGAAAGCAATCACCAACAATAAACAGCCGATTGATCACACTACTAATAATAATAATCATAAAGAAGATCACTACCCTATAAATCATAAGACTAGTTTCGAAGAAGATCTCAAGAAAGTCTCGACGAGGACAACCACGGAAAATCGCTACAATACAATCAACGAGAATGATTATGGTAATAACAATGGCGTGATTAGGGTTTGCTCCGATTGTAATACCACTAAGACTCCTCTTTGGCGAAGTGGGCCTCGAGGTCCGAAGGTAAATTAATACATTTTCCTTGATATTATATCTCATATTATATATATACCCTAGTTCAATTTGTTAAACACATAGTTATGTGTCAAGAACGCAGAGATATTTGATTTATTCGAGTCTAATGCATCTTTAGACGTACTTAATGACGCTTTTATCCTTAATGATACATATACAAGTCCAATATTATGTGAAATTATTTTCATTTATTTGTTCTTTTTTCAACTAATTAAACCTCTCACATACGCAAATTAATTCACTTTTGTTTGTTTGTTTGTTACAGTCTCTTTGTAACGCATGTGGCATAAGACAAAGAAAGGCGAGGCGGGCCGCAATGGCAGCAGCCGCAGCTGCAGGCGACCAAGAGGTGGTGGCGGCACGTCTGAAACAATTACCCGTAAAAAAGAAGTTGCAAAACAAGAAAAAGCGATCTAATGGAGGAGACAAATACAATCTCTCTCCTTCGGTGGTGACCAAGACAAAAAAGTGCAAGATCAAAGAAGAAGAAGAGGAGGATGCGGCCACGGTTGCCGGAGATTCAGAGATCAGCAGATCACCAACTTCTTCTGATTCTTCAATTTTGTCGAACAAACTTTGCTTCGATGACTTGACGATAATGCTGAGCAAAAGCTCAGCTTATCAACAAGTGTTCCCACAAGATGAGAAGGAAGCTGCTATTTTGCTCATGGCTCTGTCGTATGGAATGGTTCATGGCTGATCAGATAATTACGATATCTTCTGATTACAAAGAGAGGTTTATTTTTATAATTATATATACCATAGTAATCATAATAATGATTGATTATAAATCTTGGAGTGATTTATGTAGTTTTTGTAGTTGGTCTAATATGAGAAGTCAAAACATTTATAATAAGAGTGTGTGAGAGTTTAATATAATAATTAATAGCTCTCTATATATGTTTTGGGAGATTTTGGTTTAGGGTTTATGTTGTGTTTTTTTTTTCCTGATGGAGCATTAATACCCGATAATGTGGGTGTTCTTGTTCATTTACATCTTTATATTGTGTAACGTGCAGATCTGAGAAATAATATAATCAATTAAGAGTAGTTTTATATATCCCTTTATCTTTATACATGTCATCACAATTTAGTCCAATTATAAATTGATGACCGACTTTAAAATGTATGTCTATTAGTTGGTATCATTCAGAACTAACAAAAAATACTGAACACAAGATATATAATTAGTGGATGAGGTCAAAGATGGTTGATATGAGAACATAAAGACAAAGAGATCATGTGTAAAGAAGATAATGCGTTTGTGTTGCATTTTAATTTAAGGCGACGACATATCAAGTTAAAAGAGATCTTCAAAAATTTGCAAGCCCACATGTTTTTTTTTTCGTAAAATTATCTTACTAAATTACTTTCCTAGATTCTTAAAACATATATGGAGTTGACCGAATTCGAAAGAAGTGTTTTCTTCACGTACTTAATTTAATTTCTACTACATTATAATTTAAGGTCAGTGGTATGGTACTTTGCCATACCAATCAATGGATGGATGAATATAAAAAAATGTAAAGTGTGAAATCCAATTGTTTTGAATAATATGTTAAGAACGTCAATTGTCTCTGACATACACATTTTAAAAAATAGAAATTTAGAGTACCCATTATTTGATTAGTTTCATGATTGATCCATTTTCTTACTGCAAATTATGTCACCTATTTACGTATAGTTTCGTCTGTATTTTCTAGTTCACAAACCAGGACCAACATTTTACAATTAGAATTTCTAAATGAATACTAATGCAGTTTAAAAAAAAATGAATACGATTGCAATAGATGACAAACATATCTAACAAAATCATGCACTATTTAAAAAATTAAGAGTTAAAAAACCTAAACTATTAACTATTGAAGCATGACATGAGGCAAAAAGCATAAAATTGTCATTTAGAGAATGTTATTTTAGTCCTTAATTAGTGTAGTTAATGAAAACCATCAATAAAAAAAAAACAGTAATGGGTCCCTCTCGATTCCCTCAACATTCAAAATCAAATTTCAACCACAAACATATATTTCAATCTAATCCTCCATTTTTTTTTTTTTTTCCCTGACTCTTTCTCTTCTTCCATGACAATCAAATTCTCATTTTTTTTTGTTTAATACTTGAATCTCAAATTTAACGAATCGAATTTTTATACACATTCGATTAATGCCAGGAACTATACAAGTTTCAGGTAACAGCAACTTTCGATTTCAGGCAAAACCCTTAAAGACATACTTTGCACTAATTGAAATTTATCTTGTTCAAATCCTCAGTTCTGGGTCTTATTGATGTTCAGACATCTTCTTCAAACACTTCCATTAAAGGTCTTAACTTGATTCTGACCCTAAATTGCATTTGAATTCCTTCATCTACGAATACGAAAAATTCACCTTTTTTTTACTTGTCGTCTTGTATCAGTTGCTATGGGGAAGCTAGAGTATCGAACTTCGGATTCAGGAGACTACATTTTGTAATTTCCTCTACTTGATCCTTTTGAATTCCAAATTTTCTTAATTTCTGAAATTTTGACACTTTCTTGCTTTTTTAACTCAATGTGGCACAGTCCAGTTACGAGGCTCAGAGAAAATTTGATTGTGACTTTGTTAGATGTCAATGGAAACGGAATATTACACAGAGGTAACTTTTTTAAAACCTCTAGGGATCAAATTGGTTGTTTTATTAGACAAATTGGATTTTCTGAATTTGGGGATTTTTTTGGAGGTAGAGATAGAGACCAGAATGATTATAGAGAGTGGTTTCTTGGAAAAGAAACTTTCATTCAATGGCTATGGAAATGTCCAATTGAAAATGCAGTTTGTTCTCAGTGAAGAAGATCGAAATCGCATACGTTTTCTGGTACCACAATTCATAGTCTTTTTCATATGTTCTGTTTCATTGATCTTTGCAAAATTCCAATCTTGATGAATCCAATTTCTACTGTGTTTTGATTGCTTTAAAAGAGACAATCTGCATTGAGAAAGAAGCACGAGGAGCTCATCAATGGCAGTTCTTTTACCAAATCTAAGAGCATTGCTTTAGGTTAATCTATGAAAAGAAACAATAATTTTAGTTTGTTTTTTTGTTTACATTGTTAATTTGTGTTTCTAAATGTTTGTTTCTTTCCGACTTTTCTTGCTCTTGATGTGATGAGAGATCTGTCTTCTTTAAGTCCAATGCAAACCCCAGACACCGTGGCTGCTGCTAGTCCAAAGACGAATTTTGGTCTGTCTCAAGAAATCGAGCTTAAAGTATGATTATAGTCACTCTCTGATATCGCTTTCGCTTCAAAAGATTTCATCTTTGGCAACTGATTCTTTTACCTGATGTAGACTAATGCAGATAGAGAACCGGTTTCGACAAACCTTATGATGTGGAAGCCTGAAGTAAAGGAAACAGTTGAGAAGAAGAAAACTCAACCATCTTCTTCAGATGTTTCTTCAAGCAAGAAGCTTTCGGAGCTTAAAAAACCCGAGAGTGTATCGTTAGTGAAGCAAGAAGATAAAGGTTTGAGCATACCGGAAAGAAATCCTAGACGGAAGTCAATGAGGAGGAGTATGTCAGAGACAAGCTTGAGTAACGTTCGGAAAATGATTAGCACCTTTGAGGTTAAAGTTACTCAGGTATATTCTTTTGGGGTTTTGAGTATGAATCTTTGTGATCAAGATCTTTTAAAACTTTTATGATTAAGATTCTCTAGGATCTTGTATACAGGATACAAAACTTCAGACAGCAAATATTCAAACTGAAGATGCGGAGGAGAAAACTAAGACGCGTTCACAACCAGAAAGCTCTGTGAATACAGAGAAACCAGGAGAAAGGAAGATAAGCTCTGAGGATATGGAGAAGTCAGTGTGTAGAGACAACACAGAGAGATGTGATGATTTAGCAATAGTTTCAAGAGACGAAAGGACAGTAGTTATAGAGGAGAAGAGTCTTGAACATAGCAGTAGAAGAAGTGACTCGTTAAGTAATCAGAGGCGAAAAAGAAGCTCGGTAGTAGAAGCAAGGGGTGATGAGAAGAAACCAAACAAATCTGTGCGTTTGAAGGATTCTCAACTTGAGAATGCTCGAGGATCCCGTCTCTGGATATTCCCAGATGAGGCAAAGGATTTGTCTCGCGAAACAGATTTTGGAACAAGACATTTGGATTTGGCGGAAGCAAATCTGTTACAGAAGAAGCAAGAAGAATCCACCCGGGAAAACATTGGTGAGGTATAAAAGCAGTGGCCTTGGTGGTTTTTACAATCTTTGTATGATAAATCTCAGATCCTGCGTTTACACGAAGCATTTTTCAGAGAGGATTCCGTAGCAGAAGCGTCGCGAAAGTGAATAGCAACAACAAGTGGATGAACGTTGAGCAATCAAAGACACAGAAGTCTGAGAATTCTGCAGATTCAGAGAGTTCAAGAGGACCTGTTGGGAAGGTGGGTTTATAAACAGGCATGTTTCACGGCTTATTGTATTGATAAACCGAGAAAGATAAAATCTTTTCACCAAATTGTCGTAATTTACAGGTGATGCGTGCATTGATCGTGGTGGGTTTTGCAGGCTTAGTGTTTTTGACTAGGCAATGAACTTAAACAGGTTAGTGTTCTGCAGAAAAAATGAAGTCTTTTTGAAATTTGTTTGGTTTCTTGTTGTGGAAGGAATTTAAACTAGGTTCCTTGCCTTGTGCTATAAGCTTTCCCTGATATTTCTTTCCTTCTTTTATGCTTTCTGCAGATGAGCCAAAGCTGCATTTGAGATGGTTATGTTGGATTTGGATCAATTCTTTTAAAACCAGACCGTAAAAGATGTATTACTGCACATAATTATAGTTCTCAATAATATGCATATACGCCATCAAAACTTTTTCTTAAGATTTAAGCTTGATGATTGATTACACATACTTGAAACAAGTATTCATGGTTAGGGCTAATGATTTCTTTTTTTTTGTTTTCCCTTTTTCAGTTCTTCTGGATGTTAATGATAAACAGAAAGATTTTGTTAAATATGCGAAACATTCATATGTTAAGGGTTGTTTTGAAATTAGTGCAATGAACAAGGATCATAGATAAAACAAATAATTTTGACCCTTCTGGTGAACCAAAAGGGGATGAGTTATATGAGGCTATATCCGTACATAAGCTCGGTCCATAATAAGTAGGCCCATTAAAGTATAGCCCACATTATTTTTCTCGTATACAATTTGTTTAATATTGCATCTAATTCATTGTGGAATTTGTTTAATTATTGATGTACATAAAAATGTGTCTTTTATTTTGGCGTCGTGTTCTTTTTTCCAATGCGAAGTTTAATTAGAAAGTCTTTTAATTAAGTTCAATAATTTGAGAGAAAATTTAGAAAACAATAGTGTATAATTGTAAGTCTAAATGAAAATAACATTTATATTGATACCTTTATAAAAAAAAAAACATTTATATTGATATATAGACATAGAGTGTTTCCGTATCACATTTTGGAGGTTGTTAGAGCCAAAAGTCAATAGTACTATAATTAGGTTTTAAAGAAAATGCTAAAGAAAATTGAAATACTACATAGTTTGAGAAAAAATTCAACAACTAACTCGTCCGAAAGGTAAATAAATACATTCGCCTAGGAGACAGGAACCATAATTATCTTTCTCTCTCTCGATCTACGTGACTACGTCACATGTTAGACTCATTCATGATTAAAAAAAAACAAAAATCTCATTTGGCATTCCTACCATATATTAGATGACTTACAAATATTTCATAATCTCCAAATCTATAAAAAATTAGCTCTATAAATTATTAAAATTTTCGTAACTTGTTTGACAAAAAACATAGCATGCTTAGAGATTTATTCCCTTGGAAATATATTATAGTATAAACAAAAGGAAATATATTAGATAAGTTGTATAATAGAAACCAAGCATGAGAATATTTAAATTTTATATATTATGTTGGCACTAATATTATAGACCACATGATTTGGATCTTTGAAAAGATATATAGACTTTTGGATTTATTTTTGAGTAAAAATGAAATAATTTGAAGCCTCATATATATAGTCATTGATAAGCAAGGGACCCCCAAAAGGGGTTGGGTGAAACGTCTTTGTAACTTAAAAGCAATGTTAAATCGATCTGGACATCGAATCATATTACTTTTCGAGTTATTGGGTTGTTGGATCGACCGCAGGTGAATCACAGGTCAATAAATTAATAATAATTTAACAAATATAACTTATTATATCACCAAGTTAAATCCAAATTTTATAATAATGATATAAATAATTATTTTATACAAAATAAAACATATAATATACTAAAACTACAAAAAATCACTATAAACTATCAAAATCACTTTAACAAAAAAACTATCAAAATCACGGAAAACAAAAACAAAAGAAAATTTAAAAATAACGAGGAGAGTAGCCCAATGTAAAAAACTCACCAAAACTACTGGTTTGAGATATGATTTGGAGAAGACGAGTCAAAACTCAAAGTACAAAATGTGAAAACCATTTATTTTAGTTTTAAAAGGCTAAACCAAATATTCTATATGGAATACAAGTTTTCTAAAATCAAAAATTTTAAATATATTACAAGATTATCTCGAACCGACGGTTACCGGATCATCGGGTCACGAGTTAATAACGATTTTTCTTGAATTTTATAAAATTTTTAAACAGTCAATTTTAGTACTAGATCTGAACCGGATTGTTTAGCCGGTCACCGGTTTTGCCGGTTTGGATCGGACGTGAAAATATTGCTTAAGTGATTATTAGTGTATTGACATAATAACAAGGGACCCCTCAAACCAATAGTAATTTATTTTATAACTTCTTTAATATCAACCAATGGCTCCCCATGGAGAAACAAATATACCTATTTTAATCTACTACGAAATGCATGAATATATAGAGGGTGATTTACGTTATGATGTAGTTTTTGTGAAAGTTCTTACAAAAGAGGTAGTTTTTTGTGAAGAGGTAGTTTTTTGTGTTGTGCAGAAATTATTTACAAAAAACATGTCC
>OVAY01000924.1:9368-40852 GCA_900406395.1 Kernera saxatilis
TTTTTTTTTTTTTTTTTTTGGTAAAATGTTAAATTATGATATATCATGTTCTTTAGTATCTTCTTGTTTTACGAGACAGATAATTCACATATATTATAAAAATAATATGATTTAAGTGCTTTTTTTTAGAATTATTATGTGATTCTCAACTTTCTAATGTATTATATTTTAAATAGTCAATCAAATATTGCTATTTTTTTTTTGTTCAGACCACAACATCATATAGATTGGAATCATTTGATTGGTAAAGTTCAACCTTTAGGATTAGAAGGTAAACTATATTAGAGATTACTAATTAAGTAAATGGTCGAATTAGACGATTCAAAAAAATATAATTTAAGACGGGTTGAAAGTTCAACCGTTCCTTCGGTTACTAATCATACATATGGGTAAAACAGATGATTAAAACATCTCAAATAAATGGTTGAAAGAAGATACAAACCGATGCAAATAACTCGAAAAACACAAATATAGAACTATAGTTGCATAGAGATCATGTGAATGTTAAAGAAAAAGTAATGTTGGTGATGGTAATGATAAAAGAGAAAAGAAAGTGAACGAGTCTTAAGAAACAATGATTTGAGAATAGTGGTTACCATTGACATTGCTTTGTGTTTGTGTTTTGTCCAACCAAATTGATTGGAATTACATGAAGAGGGAACATGTGGGTGGGTATGAAGGCATTAATGATTAGCGAGTGACATCAAACTAATTTAGGATCTTTACAAGGAAACATACCCTACATTAATTTCAACCCACTCCTCTCCTCTTTTCACACCTCTAAATTTTTCCCTTCGTTGTTAGAAATTTTTTTTCTCACTTTCTTCAACCACTCCATTTCGAATCGTTTTAAACAAATTAATTTCTCATATTTATGGTGGACATATATTGTACCAAATCTTGAATTACGAATAGTTTTACTCGATATAGAAATATTTTTTTTAGTTCTTGACTTGAAAGTTAATAACTTTTTGTATCATTCAATCGAAATTTTTATTTTTTTTATCATGAAGTTACTAACAATCTGAATCAATCTAATATCTTTTTATAAAGATCTAGGGAGCGTTCTGAATGTTGATAAATATTTCATTATCTGGCTTTAAAAAGTTGATTTTATCATTCAATCAGTTTATAATTTTTATCATTAAAACTAAAAAAACCTCTTTTCTTATAACTATAGTAACCATTAACCAATTCAATAGCAAAAAAAGAAGTTCTACAAAGACAATTTTATCCTTTAAAACCCATAACAAAGATTAAAAACTAGAAGGAAAAAAACAACATATATTCTGCGTCTTGATCATCATGCCTAATTATTCACAAGAGTAATTGGAAATAATTAGACAAGTCTTATCTTGTTTAAGAATTGGAGGTTATGAATTATGATAGGGAGCATGTGACTGAATTCAGTGAAAAAGAAAGATAAAAATAAAAGAGAAAGGACATAAAATTCACATGCCATGTTGGTTTGGGTGAAGCTTTTTCCCTCCTCCAATGAAACGTCACATCTTCATTTCCATTTTCATGAAATTCAAAGACGTTAATGACCCATCGCTCTATCCATCAATTTTACCTTCTAACTTCGTGCCGTTTTTTCATCTCTTCGGCTCCCTGTTTTTTTTGTTTTGTTTTGTTTTGGTCTCAAACCGCTCCCTTACTATAACCTTTTTTTTTAATACAAAAATGTTTTGGTCTATAATCTTTTTGGATCAAAAACAAATCATGTAAAATACTCATCGAGATTAGAACTAATGATCTTGAAACACACTCTTTTTGCAAGGTCTTTCAATACAAATGATCGGTTGCCTAGACTTTTTTATAGAATATATGATTTTGCTGTCTTTGAGATAATATTTTACAATTTTTTTTATAAACGATTAGGTTAGATTTTGGTTCTAGACAATGACCTTCAGTTTCTTCAGTATATTGCACTTTAGTCATAGACAAAAACATTTCTAAAAATTTAACCTCGTAGGCCTACTAACAAATGGGCCCTATGATGATTTGATCTTTACTTCAAGGCCTACTCAAAGTTTTCGTGATGAAAAACTGTAAACTATATTGAGTCGGACGAAGACGATTTTCATATTGTTCCACAAAAAGAAAAAGGAATAAATAAACACAACATTTCATTGTCTACTGAATTATGAATCCATATATATATATATATTTATATCACAAAGAAACTATAATCATGAAAAATGAATATAAGCAAAATCGATCTCTCTTTCCATAATTCCACCAATTTTTGTTTGTTTTGAGTCAGTAAAAAAGCATACTTTCTTATAGCTAACTTTTATGTGTTGGACAAACAGAGTTTGCTCCTGCTCCTTGTGGTTAATTTTGTTTGTCTTTTTTTAGATAACGGTGAGAGATTTTGAGCCGAAACACAGACTAATCCTCGAGGTTTTGTAGAAAAATTGTTCAGATGGTCATTCCTATGCTTCGGCTTCTGTTGGTTTCTCATCCGTCACCTCCTCCTGCTCCTCTGGGGCCGTTTCTTCGGTCGCCGTAGTCATCAGCGAATCGAATTTGTCTGATTTCCCCAAAACAATCTCTATCTGTACATATCAGACGCAACAGAATGAAATCATCCATCAGACAATATATATAAGATGATGTTAGTGGCTTAATATTAGCAATTTGAAAAGAAAAAACAAAAAAAAAACTAGCCTTGGCCTTCTGAACTATTCTCCCTTTGTTCTCGTCTTTCATTCCCACTGTCGATGTCAAAACTTCTGTTTTGTTTGTTTGTTTGTTTTTACACAAATGAAATTCATAGTCAGAAGAAACAAATGTTAATGACGAGCGATCCCTAAAGAGAGATTTAATTTTAATATTACTCTTCTCTGTTGCAAGTCCATTGTTCTTCAATATTTCTGAGATCGTAACCACTGTTGTGATCGCTGCACATACACAATTAATAACAATTTATATGTATATCAAAAGTCATTAAAAACAGAAAAAAAAAAAGAAAGAAAGAGAGGAGAATAATATTAAATGATTGTAAGCAGAAAATCTACCCATTCCAAGTGCAGAAAGCTCGACCTCGTTGTGCTGTTGAATGTACCTCTGCATCAGATACACGAACTATGAGATCTTAAATCAATTTCTGCTCTGTCTTGAATACAATCACTAGATTGAATGATTCAAACGGACAAGTATTTTTATACGGACTGATAATTAACGATGATTTTCTAGTACCTTGGCGAGATTAACGTAGAAGAACAATGGTTTCTTGGTATTGGAAACTTGAATCCTGTTCTTCTTCTGAGATTCCACGGCGGTTGTTGCTGACACGATGATGTTGCTCGCCGGAGACGGCACCGGCGCATGAACCGGAGTTGCAACTTCCATAGCCATTAATCTAATTGATGCGATCTTTGATTTAACAAAACTTTCTTTCCTTCTCTAGAAAGCGGGAAAAGTCTCGATGTTGTTTGGGAAATTGGAATACAGTAAAGAGGCGTATAAGCATTTTAAATAGCGCTTCGAGGCGATTGTAAGAAAGCCAATGAAAAAGTGACGCGTGTTTGGCGCCAGATTGTTCCTTGACCGAGTATAAGAGAGAAATACGGATCTTCTGGCTTCCACTATTTGCTTCTTTGCATTTCTCACGATCTACTTTGTGGACTCC
Source organism: Kernera saxatilis (assembly GCA_900406395.1). Taxonomy (NCBI): domain Eukaryota; kingdom Viridiplantae; phylum Streptophyta; class Magnoliopsida; order Brassicales; family Brassicaceae; genus Kernera; species Kernera saxatilis. Next base: position 13,006 of record OVAY01000924.1, read on the forward strand.
ATATATAATATTATTATTCAAACAAACAAAATAATGTATAAATATAATGAGAGCATAAGGAAATAAGATAAATATTAGAGGGAATGAATAAAACCTAAGAATATTCCTCTTCTAAATTGTAGAATGTTTAGTCGAAATCGATTTTTTGTTCTTTCTGAAACTTTGGTCTAAAACTCTTTAAATGTGATCGGTAATTCCAAATTTTGGGCATATTTCGGCTTGATTGCTACTGTATTGTTTGATAGGAAGAAGAACAATATGGGCCTATTAAATTTGTTTACAAGCTCAATTAGAGAATCTCAGTATTGCTCTCATCTTCTTATTAACGTCATTCCTGGCCCAAGCAAGTCATCACCTTGAGTAGAAAATAAACTAGAGTCTAGAATCTGAAACATATGAAGCGATCGGCAGAAGAAGCATTTCTGGTGGTGGCGTTGCCGTCGTCTCCAAAACCTATTCGACTAATGCTATGGGAAACAAGATATACACGTGTATAGTGAAAGTCCCAACGGGATCTTTGAATTGTAAATTCTCCATTGCCCATGATCGAAGAAGGTCATTTAGCAACTTGCAATCACCTTCCATAAGTCATACAATCTATAGAATTTGTATTTTTGGACAATTTGTTAACGAAACTCTAATTCTTAACTACTATTTTAACTATCAACACTAAAACTCACACACTAACTCGAAAAACAAAGCCTAGATTCTTTGGTGCTAAATGGTTATTATGATCCTGTGGTCCTACCGTACATTCACATGATACGTACTTGTGCCGTCGCTGTGCGTGTTTGAATCTAATTAAGAAACATAAGGAGCATTCTCATTTATGGGTCATCTCATAACCCAAGACATTAAAAAAATTGCAAATTTTAAAGAAAGCTAATGTCTTTTCCCAAAACTCTCTCACTTTCCAACGTTTGAACATGAGAAAGTGGGAAGACTTTTCAAACCATATAGTAATATACTTATGTAATTAATATGTCACACTAATCATAGAACTACAACTAGATAAACTCATAACAAAGGGTCTACAATATTAAAACTTTAGATCCCTTTTTAGGAAAGATGTAATTCTTGACTTTAACAAATGACATTGTTTTGATAAAACTCATAAATATACAACTTTATTCAATGGACGTTTATGATTGAAAAAACATAATTTTATTTTTTTAACAGAGATTTTTGGGATACGGCAATCTAGATATTATAGATGTTTTGTTGACGGATTTATAATTTTTATAACCGTCATAAATTGTCAAAGAAATAACAAGGGATTATGCATGGATATCTTTCTTGTGACTAGTCCGGGGTCTTGTGATCATGTGGTAAGAGGACGGGCCTGGGACGCCAACACGTTTCAGATTCGATTTACCTACTGCGTGAAACTACAACACATTGTTCCTGGAATCCATACGAATATGAACTCTTGCTTTCGGTCCATTTGCATATCCGAAAAAAAAATCTATCCGTGAGCTGCACTTCCTTAGAAGATTGGTCTATGTTACTTAAGATTTACCATAAGTTAAAAAAAAAAAAAAATAATAATATCTTTCTTGTGACCATCAAGTCGGTCAGAATAATACCTCACAGAATAATACCTCGAATATCGATCACAATTCAAGGCTAAAAAATGTAGATAATTTCCTTAAAAATATGCCCAAAAAAAATTGTAGAAACTTATAAAAGCTAGAGACAAGAGGACCCAGATATAGATTCGAAATCAGAAGAGTTTGGTCGGAAGGTGTTCTTTCCCGTGTCGGCGTTAACTAACGTCGTCAACATTGACGACGCGAATTTAAAAGCGAGACAAAAGCAAAAGACGATTCACGTGTTATCCGAGGATGTTTTGTTTGAGGCGACAATATTTCTACTCAAATTTGTCGACACATATAAATTAGTGTATAATACAGATTTGTAGACGTCGTAGATAAAGATTTCTATTTTCAATATTTAATTTCAGTTTAATAAAAAAAAAGCCGTGAGTATGTTTTATTTTATGAATATATTAATTATGCTCAACTGATCCACGACTTTATTGTTGGGTGGATAAATATTCTTTCCGAATATTTAGCTGCCAAGATGAAGAATTAAATGCCAAAAAGAAATGACTAGCAATATAAAAAGCTTTCCAGAATTTTGTGGTCAGGTGGTAAGGGGACGGGTCTGGAACGCCAACACGTTTCAAATTCGATCCACCTGCTGCGTGAAACTACAATACATTGTTTCTGGACACCCACACGGATATGGATCCATGCTTTCGGATCCATTTACATATCTGGAGAGAGGATCTATCCGTGGATTGCACCTCCCCCAGGGGATTAGTCTGGGTCTCTCCATAGGCTTGAGATTTATCCATGAGTTATAAAAAAAATATATATATAAAAAGCTGTAAAAGAAATAAATGAGAAAACAGTCAAATTAATAACTAAAAAACAAAACAAAAAACAGAGCCGATAAATATCCAACAGCTTAACAAATGTAACACAGTTCCAAAACAGTTACCGCCAAAAACAGAACCAATCTTTCTTTTCTTGAGAGAGAGACGATAAAGAAAAAAATCTTTCTTTCTTGTCTTTTGATCTCACGGCAGAGCAGATCGAAAAGTGTAGCGACGAAGACGAATTGTTAATCAGACAAGATCTGTAAGAAATTATCACACAGTTCTTTGTTTCTCCCCTGTTTTTGTGTTTTGTTAGAGGAAAGTGTTATTCGGTTTCTGAATCTGTACACAACATTGAATTTTTAATCCCTTTTTACAAGAAAATATTTTTTTGTGAAAAGCCCATATGGGTTTTATCCAGTGTCTGCAAATTTACTATGTTTTTTCTATGTGAATTTTTTTTTTTTTTTAATAAAAAGAATCTCCGTTGCCGGGTTCTATGTGAATTTTACTCTGCATGAACCATTAAATTTGTGATTTGCAAAAAAAAACAAGAGGATCTGGTGAAAATGACATCGTCATCTAGTCTTATGCTGGTCTTTTCTTTTCAGCTCCGAAATGTCTTTTCTCCTCCACTTTCTTATTTTGACCAGATTTCAGATTTACCTATTTCTGTTCAATTATCGTAAAACAACACCTATCTTATTATTAATATGGGTTGTTGGAAATTCAGTCAGAGAGATGAAAGACTACGATCTGAAAAAAAAAAAAAAACAGATTGAAATTTCGGCATTTGGAATTGATTGTAATGGATATTAGGAATTTAGGATATCTTTGTGTGTAAATGTTAACGTCATGTTTATTTTTGGTGAAATATGGTAGTGGTTGGAATGGGAAGAGAAGTTGTTGAGTTGGTGAACACAGATGCATCCAATGAAAGGGTTCACGTGTCTCCCAAGATAGCTGCAGAGGAAGATTATGAGGTCAAGGAATGCACAGAGGAGGATTCTCTCTCTAAGAATCATAATTCTGCTAATGTAATAACACAGGTATTGTATAGAAGGAGATTGTAATTGATTGAGATATGAAAAGTGGTTTTGACTCTTTTTGTTTTTGATTATATCAGAATGATGTGAAGAAGCCGTTGAAACCTGAGAACAAGAAGCATCTGGATGAAGAAGATGATTGTTCTCTAGCTTCTTCGTATCCTTTTACTAGGGTTTACGGGATCGGAATTGAATATAATTACTTAAGAAAAAACCACTAAAAGTCTGCTTATTTGTGATCATTAGTATCTTTACTTTGTTTGTGATTCTTGACACTATTCTACTCCAGCGCTGCAACGTCGCTGAGGAATGCTAAATCTAGAGTAACTCATGGAACCGCTCCACGATTTAGGAGTGCTCAGCGCGCTGAGAAACGCAAGGAGGTAATTAACTTTAACAGTGTTTACATAAAATTTATAATCAACAAGATAATTTAATATCAGTTACACGCTGTTTTGTTCACTCTTTTTGTGGACTTAGTATTACCAAAAGCTTGAAGAGAAACACCAAGCACTGGAAGCTGAAAGGAACGAGCTCGAACAAAGGCAAAAGGCAAGAACCGTTTTAGTAACTAAATCAAGAAAATGTAAATAATTCTTTGCCTTCTGAAAATGTAAATGGGAACACAATTAATATGCAGGAAGAACAAGAAGCAGCCATTAAACAGCTCCGAAAAAACCTCAAGTTTAAGGCTAATCCCGTTCCTAACTTCTATTACCAAGGACCTCCAGTGAAACCAGAGCTGAAGAAGGTATTAATTATTTCAAGAAAATCTCTTATCTTTATTATGATTCAACTTTCAAGATTATCTCACACCTTTCTTGTATGACAAGCAAACTGATGAAATGCTCTTTTATAGTTTCCGTTGACGCGTCCTAAGTCACCGAAACTCAATCTGTCTCGGAGAAAGAGTTGTGGCGATGCGGTTAGCTCTTCCGGTGAAGAGAATCCGAAGCCAGTCTCTGCACAGAACCGACACAGCGTCGGTAGAATAGGATTGAAGCCTGTGAGTGTGAATGAGTGCTCTCAAGAATCTTCCATGGAGGAAGGGGTTTTCATAGCCTAATTTTATTATAACGCAGAAAACCAAACTTTTGATTCCCGGTTAATTCCGGTATTTGTTCGATTTCGCATTCGTTCTCCTCGAGCGATTACTGTTTGTTTTTCTTTATTTCTTTTTCACGCCTGTCTCTAATTGATTTCGGTTTTAATTTTACGTAACGTTTAAATCTGAAATTGTATATCTTAAGTGTTGAGGAATCTTGGAGCTAAAGATTGCATCAATTGTATTGAGAGTACATAATGGTAATTGTGATCTTAGTGGCTTTTTATATCTCTGCCTCCCTCCAAAGTTCAACAATGACTACTTCTATTTTCTAACAATTCCTCTGTCCTATTCACTTTCTTCAACCGCGAAAAATGGCAAAATTTTGTGATTTGTTGGTTTAATTGATGTTGTAATTTCATTTACAGATTGGAAGATTGTCTTACTTGATTTCAGGGCTTATTTTATTCAATACTTTCACGATTTGCTTCATTTTAAGAGCTATGGAGCTAAATCTTGAAGAATTTTGCCGTTGATTTACCTTCTGATGGGCTTGTCGGAGAGAAGAGAGGAACCAAATCATAAGCAGATAAATCAGTTCACATTTGCTCAACAAAGCCAAACCTATTGAATCAACATCTGATGCAAACCAAAAAACTTCTAGCTTATATAACTATATCTATATGTAGATAAGGCTTAAGCCAAATTGTGATGCAAGAGAATCCGAATTCACTGAGTACCCTCATGTCAAGTGGAATATACAATTGCAGATCGCAGCTACAAGACCGGTTTTACTTAATCAGGTGTGAGCTGATTGAGAAGAGAGTAATCTTGAATGGTTATGCTCGCCTTCGTAAGTCACAATTAGCATCGAAGTTTCGTCTACGCATCGTTCAACATGCTTCCTCGCTGGACAACCTCGCACGCTGCTGCATTTATAGTATCCCCTGCAACAACAACAAAAACAAACAAGAGGCATATTATAAACCAAACATATGAACAAGTCCAATGGCTAAACATGTAATATTGTTACCTAGGATGAGGAGAACCCTTTATTGGCTTTTGACCGTATTTCCTCCACGAGTATTCATCGGGAGGTATATCCGCAATCTTGTTACTGATTGCAGGTACTTTGATCGATCGTTTCACCCTCAGTTTCCTGTAATGAACAAACAAATACCAAACATCTTATAAACCAAGGCAATCAAACAAACTCTTGGGACATTTTTCTCAAAGGACCAAAAAAAACCAACAAACACCTTTTCTTGGAACAATGACATTTGCTCCGACTTCCACACTTCAAACTACCAGAGCAGCTTGTCCTCCTGGAATGCTGCGATATATGATCGGATCCCTGAGGTAATCCGATCAAACGAAACGAGTTTCTATCGTAATCCGTCACACTACCATCCATACTTAGAGAAGAAACAAACGATCTTGATCCGTTTGACATACTTGGGGAATAGCAACTACCACCACCAGACCCATCAAACTTCAGATTCAAACCACTATTGCTCCTAGAGTACACTCCTTGCTGGTGGTTATTGATAAACTGATAGGGTTTGGGATCGACAGCTCGAAAAGACGGTGGCTTTAGCTCGAGAAACGACTTCTCAACACACATTTTCTGGTTAAGCATCATCAATGGAGGATGACCCGGTTTCCGTTTTGGGTCAATTTCACCAAAACTAGGAGCAGCAGGTGGTACAATCTGAAGAGGCTTTGGTGCTAGAACTGGAATGCAACCACTTATAGCATTATTACCGCAAATGGGACTTTCCAAGAAGATGTGTTGAGGCAACGAAGGAGACCTAAACTTGTAGTTGTTGTTTAGTTTCCTAATCTTCCTCTGACCTAACCCTCTAGTCAAAAGAGATGCGACTCTCTTGAACTTGGAAACTGCTTCTCTTGTTTCAACCATTATGGATTTGGGATCACTGGTTTGTTGTGACAAGAGATTCAAGACTCCATGACAGCTTTGCACTGCTGCTTTGTTTGCAGCTTCAACTTCCTCCATTTTTCTTCCACACAAGCTTCAGAGGAAGAAACAAAAAAAAACCCTTAGTTTCTTCTGAATTTCAAAAACTTCAACACTCAAATCTCTTGAGAACCACAGAGACTAAATTTGGGAGGAATCACAAACTCAGATCCCCTTACAAAGAAGGAACCTGCCTAACAAAATCTTAAATTAAAAGTCAATGAGAATCCAATCTATTGGACGTGATAACGTTTAAGCTATCAAATCCAATTCGTCAGATGCTTGGAAAAAACCCAGAACCCAAACCCTAAAAACTCTTGGAAAGGAAAAAGCTATCATCATGAGCTCTCCCAACATTGTAACCCTAAAATGTGTAGGGGTTAAAAGGTGAGATCTTCTCCCATACGAATTAAGAAAAAGAAAAAACTCATGAATAAGATATTTCTTATCTCACTCTACGAAGAAAATAAATTAAAAAAGGCCTACAAGGTTTATAACTTGCTTTCTCCGTCTGAGAGGAAGGGGTTCTTTCACTAATATTCCTTCACCCTCATTAAAATACAAATCTTTCCTTCTACTTTCTCATGGATTACAAATTAAAAAAAAAGAAAGAAAGAAAGAAAGAAAAGCAAAAGAGGTGAGAGAAGAGACAGTGGAGTGGAGTTGGGTGTTGAGAGATGGTCGTCGCAGTCACAGAGGAAGGAGAAAAAAACAGAGTCCTCTGTAAAAGATTTCGTGGTAGGTCCCACTACTGGACCTACTTTGCATCTGCTTTTTTGTTTTTAATGAAAATGTAAATAAGATTTTTACCTTTTCCCGTAAATAAGCTTAGGTTAAATATTTTTTTTTTAGGTTAAATAATTTTATTATATAAAGTTGAACGCGCACGATGTGAACATAACGACGTGAAAATGACACGTATGCAAATTTTTAAATAACCAGATCATGACATATATTACAGTTAATTTAGATTGCGATATATGTCAATACAATAAAATAGTAAAACTTAAAAAAGCATAGTATTAATATAATTGGAGAAGAAAATAAGTAAAATAGTATAATATCAATATAATTGGAAAAATAAATAAGTAAAATATAATAAAATAAATAAAGAAATAATAGCAAAATAGTGAAAAAAGTCAAAAATAAAAAAAAAAGTAAATTATCTATCTAATATGTTATTTATATAAAATGTAAAATGATTAAATTTGTAAAAAAAAAAAAAAAAAAGTAAAGTGATAAAAAACGAAAGTTTGTTCTAAAAAATATTATTCTAATATACTCTATATATCATTATAAATAAGATCTATAATATTCTAAATTCAATTATGTGTTTCTATCTTTTTATCCTCTTATTTATTGATATCAAATAAAAAAAATAAGTTTGAATATCCGTTCTTTAACTCTAAATCAATTAGATCAAAATCGTGTTTATCGTCGTATTGGTAAGTGTTCTTCGCAAATGGAAAAAGTTTAACCGGTTACCAGCAACAGGTATTTACTTATTTTTTTAATTATATATAAATACAATTATTAGTAAAATACGCATATTATTCAGGTTTTAATCAATTATATAAACATATTACAACGGGTATCTACTTATTTTTTAAATATATATAAATAAAAATATTATTAAAACTCGCATATAATGCGGGTTCTAATCTAGTTATTTATAAATATGACATGGCGTAATTTTAATCTTTAATATTTTATAATAAAAGATAAATATTTGCAAAATATTAATGTTACAGTTTTTAGTGACAACCACAATGTTTACAGAAGTACCAATTTTTAGATAATATACACAAGATTTTTTTTGTTTATTGAAAATACACAAGATAATTATCGCTATGTGTATTTTTATGAATCTTCAAGTGATGATAATTATTTCCTTTTAGTTTTAAACTAGAAGTATATGGATTTGCAAACTAACTTTTAGATTTGTTAAAATGTAACTAGAAAGACGATGCCAGCCAGCAAAGACGATGCCAGCAAAACAACTCCCTCTATATTTTGTATTATTCTTCCCTTCCAAGAGTCCACCACCCGGTTATTCTAGATATTTATAATTATTCTATAATTTTACCATTCACAGTCCAAAATTTATTTACTTTTTCTCTGTGAGCAGAAATTTTCTTGTGGAAACTGGAATGTAACGACAAAAAAGAAAAGAAAAGAGGAAACTGGAATGTTAGAGCATGATCAATTAAAAATTATAAGAGTTCTTAGAGTATTTCTTATAATTTATATAATTAAAAAAATGTTAAAAAGAGTAGAGTCGGTTTTTAATTAAGAAACACAAAAACCGACTCTTATGTGTCACGTGTCTGATCTATTTAATTTGGATGAGAAAAAAAAAAAAAAAAAACAAAACATTTTTTTTCTTCTCTTTAGATAAAAATCGATTATTTTTTTTTTTATAAAAAAAACCCCTAATAGAATTCTCTTTTGGAGCACCTAAATCTAAAATTTTTATGAAAAATTTTTAATTCTAAATTTATAATTAAAAAATAACTAAGATCTTTTTCTAAGTTTCTCAATTGATCATACTCTTAGTCTAGAATCGGTGTAAAAAATAGTAACAGCTAGCATAATTATGTTACATTAAAATATTACTAGTAAATAAAATGAAACTAGGAACTGTCGTCGACGGGCCCAACGTTCCAGCCATTTTTTTTAGAATCTCGAGCAGAATGGAAAATCGACAGCTAATATCGTGACACGTGTCAAAACGGCTCTGCCATCATCGTAACACGTGTAATTGGAATGTTGACTGAACATATACTGTTTGTCTGTTTCTTGTCTTATCTTGAAAATGAAAACTTTCTTAATCTATAACTACATAAAATATTACATTTGTGATTTTATTTTATACAGTATATCAAAACCATAATTTATCATCTAACTAAAAAAACATAACTAATAATAAACTACAAATGATTACAAATACTTGTTATAAAATGTGAAAACGTTACATAAATTAAAACAAGAAAAATATCTTAAACATTTTATATATCAAAACGGAAAATGTGTAATGGTTCTTAATTACATGAATGATTATTAATGATCAATTAGGGAAAAAATATAGTAGAAAAATGTTAAATTCCAAAATTAGCACAAATAAGATAATCAATTGACTATGCTGTCTTAATGAAATAATAAAACCTACATAACGATTTTTAAAAATATCATTAAAATAATTTATTTTTTCATATAAATTTACGCAAATTAATTTCAATTGGTTTGGACTTTGGACATTCGAAAAGATGTTTATAGAATATTTAGGAGGAGAGAAAGTCTTCCTTTTTATAATATGTTTCCTAAATTATTTACTAAAATTATAATATCTGAAGTATGCATATGTGTTGACAGTGTTGTTGTCTCAACTATTTTTCTCCCTCATCTAAGTTACTCTAGTACATCAAAAATAGAAACAACGTTTACATAGACCTCGTATAACACATTTTTTAATCATACGGAATAATTGTTCGTATTTATATCGTCTTGGTGTTATTATACATATTAAATTCGTAAATTACATATTATTGACAAATTATATGTTGTATAGATTAGGCTTTTTCATATTTCGATCACAAGCAAGCTAATCAAGTTCGATGCAGGAGAATAGAATAAAATAATTACAACTTAGCTAGAGTTTATTTCGAACATCTCACGTGCTTTTTTTCTTAAAAGTTAAACCACCAACAATCTGAATATCTTCATCTTTCAAATTTTTTCTTTTGCTTTTCTGTCTACCATTTTGTTTTTTGTTGGTGTCTATCATCCCTCTATACATCATTTAATTAATACAAAAAGTTTGAAAACACGCATCTGAAATAGTGAATTCTTTTAAGAATAAGAGCTACATGTTATGATGTTAAGACCACTACCGGATGTTTTCTGCGTTTATTGAACGAGACATGTCTCGCGTGGTACACACAAAACATAGGGCGAATGTAATACAGATGATTAAATTTGGCTCTTTGTTGCCCATAGGCCACAAGAAAAGAGTGTAAAACTACAAGAAAGAAAAAGTGGACCCAAAGTGAGACAGAGTTGACCTGGCCAAGATTCTCTTTGCCTCTTGTCATGTAATGAACTGTTTGTTTCTTCACACGACTGTCTTGGAAAGAAAGAAAAAAAAAACTCACCCTTACCTTTTGTTCGTTAGTTTCAATTTTGTTCATTCGTTAGTGTTAAGATCTCACCCTTCGGAAATTTAAAGAGACCAACACTAGTATATAAAGGATAAAGACCAATCCACTCATGCTTAATTGGTTTTGAGTTGAAAGCCCATGATAAACCCAAATAATTTAATATGATATCAGAACCTCGTTTATTAACCCAAATAGGGTGGCCCAAATACGGTATGTTGCCGGTCCTAGAGTGGGATTCGGTTCGAGATGAAATGGAAGAACCGTCATTTCGAAGAGGCGTGTTAGAATTCTATATCGAAAATTTAAAAGGACCAACACTAGTATATAAAGAGTAAGGACCAATGAATTAGAAGTCCATAATAAATCCAAATAATTTAATAATTAGCTCTAAATAAATGCACTTGTAGCGAATAGCAATGACATATGTTTTTCCTTACAACTACGATTTGAGATTTTAGTTTTTCATATGTTTTCTATTTGTATAGAGTCTATTTTAAAAATTCAGCTTTTGTATTGTCCTAAGCAATATTATAATCGTTGTATTTGTCGTTCTATGTTCGTCCTCTAAGCGTTAGGTCAAGTAGGCATGGCCGATTAGTTTTCGTCAATTTTCATACCTACAAAACCACTACCATCATCACACTAGATTGGCCAACTCCACCTCTTTTTAAAAATTTCAATTAGTATTCTTTTATCAAATACTATATTATAATATACAGACCATATAATATGTAATGCATCGATCCACTAAGGTTCTCGAAACCGTCAAATTAAACATTAGGAGCAAAAGCCAAAAAGTGAATCGATTATTTGGTTGACAATAATCTCTCTGACGCATAAAGCTTTTATTTTCTTCTTTTTAAATTTGGATATCGTACAACTATCAAGCCCAAGATGCATATCTCATCACCATTCCTTTCTTCCGATTTTACTCCTATCCAATCATATACATGTATGTGCATGTGCAACTTTAATAATGACGTGTGCCGTATTGTGAAATCAATTTTTAGAAAATCAAAGTATAAAAACCAAGTTGGGTTATCCGATTAGGATGACGTTTTTTGTATATTTGAGAAAATTGGAGCTATGCTTCATAAATTTCTTATATACGATGTTAGTAATTAGTATTTTAGTAATATATCCATCAAACTTGTAAGATAGAAAACAATAACCAAATGTGTGGCGGCTTAGTGGTACAAAAAGATTAGTTTTTTTGTGCTTCGGATTCAAATTCTCTTTAGTAAAAAAATTTATTTTTAAATCGGAATATCTAAAGTTTGATTATGGATACCAGGAAGATTATGGGTCGAAGGCTCGAAACTCTCACGGTTAATAAAAAAAAAGATAGAAAAAACTAATTATCTTTTGAGTTTAGAAATGAACGCTATTGTGATCCAAATACCCGGTGCTAATCGAAAAAAAAAAACCAGAATCAGATTTTAAATCCAAATTCAATAAAAATTATCTTTTTCATAATATTATAGTTTTCCAAATAGGGTCATGCGTTTTAGACACTTTATAAAATTTGTTTTTACATTAATTTATGTCACTACATTTCATATTTAACCCATATAATTTTAAAATGAATGACCTATTTAAAAAATAATATTGATAACATTTGTAGACAAGAATATATACGTAAAAAATAACCGTATTGATCTGTAAAATTGATTTTAAATGACGTTTTTAAAGAACAGTGAAACTATAATATTAAAACAGATTAGCGAGCCAATAATGAACCAAAATAGATGTTAACTATAAATGGAAATATTAAAAACGTTATCATCTTGTTATTATCTGAACTAGTTATGCTTTAAGTTACAATTAATTGTCAGTCATGAATATTTAGCTATTTTGCTGTGGATAAAAATATGGCACTATGGGTTCCATACACTTGGAAATGACTTTGATGATACCATATAAAGGATGACAAGCTACAACAATTTTGATACTAACATGCTCATTGATTTAAAAGGCTAGAAAATACTATATAGTAGTACATAAGAAAAAAAAAACATATGTACTATAATGATACATAGGATGATTGCAAAGGTAATAAATAATTGTTGACATAAAATATGATTTTAGTACCATTGTCCACTTTGGTAGTGACCTTTGGTTCCACATCCACTATGGAATGTGAATATGATCCCAAACACAAAATCATTGAACCATTATATAATATATGCACACTACTATATATATACATATATATATATATATATATATTTATACACTCGTATATCCAGTCTGCAAAATGTATGTCGATCTTTTCTTTTCTTTTTTTCAGAATTTTCATAAGAATCAGTTGGTTAGGTACATGATTTTTTAGATCTTTCGACTATAGCCTAACAAAATTATGAGATTCACAATTTAACATTTAACCAAAAAAAAAAAATTATGATATTCACCAACCACGTAAAGATTTTTTTGTTTGTCATGTTTCAACCGCATATCGGAAATTTTATGAAAAATAAAAAAAATGTACAAATAGCTTTTCAGGAGGATAAGCTATATATTTGCTCTCTTTTTGCTCCAATTGGGAAACTCCAATTTGCAAATTCAAGTAAGTCTTTAACAGTATGCCAACTCACAAGCAACAAAGCAGGACGATTGTGTATTTAAAATTTGTAAGATAAAGGATATTATATTTAAAATTTATATCAGTAATAAACAAACATGGTGTTAAAAAAAGAAGTAAATATGACAAGTGTATGAAATGTGTACTGCATAATTATTTAATTAATTTAGTCAAAGTCACGCCTGTTAGTGTGATTATGATTTGACTTCGGTGCCATATGACAAATGACAAATTCCTAAGCCACTACAAAATGGCTTTTGAAATATTTTAATTCTATAAGGATAGAAAACTCTGCCAGAAAACTTCATTTATTATATTCTTACAAATTTAGAGGTTGTATGGGCTTCATAGCGCAGCTGATAAAGTCCAATCCAAAGAGGATATGGATTTAACAATTTGGTATTCGTTTTGATTTCGCTTGAATCTTGTAGCATTGATGAACGAAGAGATCATTGTAAGGCTTATCCAACCCAAACGGATATCTATAAATAAATATTAACCGAAAATCCAATGACTATTTTTTTTTTTTTTTTTGGTATCAAACCAATGACTATTTTGTTAAGAGATCTTCATATTTACTGCTTTGCCANTTTTGTTAAGAGATCTTCATATTTACTGCTTTGCCAACCTTTGAACGAGAGAAAGATACAATTCCTCAAACGTTTTCCCTATGCCTTGCAATTTTTTCTGAAAGAATGCATACGGTTTTAGCCTCTTATTATCCTAAAATTTTCCAAGTTCGATAACGTTATTATAAACTAAGTAACATATTAGGGGTGAAAAAGATTTAAACTTCTAACTCCGAACCATTTTACAATATTCTTGATAACATATAAGAACACATAGATATATAACTTTACAAGTGTTTTTACTTTTGATTAATTGATAAAGCACGGGCAAATTAAAACGAAAGAAGATCTAGTTATCTCCATATTTTTTTCTTTTTGCCTATCACATTACAAAACAAAATAAAAAAGGGAATAATACACCATTTCCTTTTACTTCACATCAGGAAAAGAAAAGCAGATATGTCTTTTTTATTCGATTGAAATTACCTTATCGTCCTTTGGGATTTACAATTTGAGAAAAGATCCCGCTGTTTTCTCTGTTTTCTTCAGAGGACAGGTCACTCACGTCATGTTCTCCGGCGCGGACGTTAACCGCCATGCCTCCTCCTCCTCCTCCACCTGAATCCTCTGATCCACCGCCATGGCTAGGCGTTCGGTGTCGTGATCCATCAGCAGTTTCTTGTAGCTGAAGCGCGAATTCGAGATTCCACAAGACATCGCCCATCGTCGGCCGTTCTAATCCGCTATCGGAGAGGCATTTCTCCGCCGTATCTGCAAATTTCTTCAAACATTCTGGATTAATCTTCCCTTTCAGATTAGGATCGATTATGTCTTCTAGAGTCCCCTTTCGTTTGCAGTTCATCGCCCAATCTCCGAGGCTGACTTGTTCCTTGGGCAAGCTAGGGTTTAACGCCGGCCTAGCGCATAAGATCTCGAATAGAACAACTCCGAAGGAGTAAACATCTGATTTCTCAGTCAATTGTTGTCTTCTGAAGTATTCTGGATCTAAATACCCGAAACTTCCCTTGACGACGGTCGTCACATGACCTCCGTTCATGTTTGGTCCGGTTTTGGATAACCCGAAATCCGAGACTTTCGCAACCCAATTCTCGTCGAGCAAGATGTTTGTCGTTTTCACGTCACGGTGTATAATCGTGTACTTTGCTCCTGTGTGAAGGTAATGGAGTCCTCTTGCAGCTCCAATGGCGATCTCTAGCCTTCGCTTCCAAGTCAATTGAGGTCTCTTCGTGTTGTAAAGATGCTCCCTGAGTGTTCCAAGGGACATGTAATCGTATATCAGACACATTTCTCCTCCGTCGTCGCAGTATCCGATCAAGGACACCAAGTGTTTGTGCCTTAATCTCGAGAGAAGTTCGATTTCCGTCTCGAATTCGTTGAGACCTTGTTCTGAATTCGGGTTTGATTTCTTGATAGCCACTTTTGTGCCCCCGTCTATAACTCCTTTGTAAACCTTACCGAACCCTCCAACTCCGATTACGTTTGACTCATCGAAGTTTTGAGTTCCGTGTTTGATTTCAGGCAATGAGAATCTTCGGCATAAACCAGCTGCAAGATTAGATAGGTGGCTTCCGTTGGTGCTCTTACCTGATATAGTAGATTTTGTTGCAGATGTGTGGGAGTTTCCGTATATAGGAAGCCAGCTCGATGTGTAAGATTCGCTTCCCGTGAATTTCCGTTTCCTCTGATACATTGTGAAACACAATGCGCAGAGTAAAACCGCTGCAACTCCTCCAGCGGAACCAATGACGAAAGCTGTGATTCTTTTGTCACTTCGAAATTCCTTTTTAACATCTTCGTTAACTTGCATAGGCGATGGCGTCGGGTTTGGACCCGCAAGGTTTTTCATTGTGTCCATCTTGAAAATCTCCAGCCCGTTTAGCTGTGCGTCGAGATATTCTGGTTTAGCAAATGTGGATGGAGTCATCTGAAGCGAAATCTCCTCGCCTCCTACTCCTCCGTTATTGGCATCAACGTATATTGCGTAATCTTTGTACGTCGGGATCCCTTTCCCTCCTGTCCATGCGATTATATCTGCGGCATTGGGATCCGTCTGTGCGGTTCTGTTGTTGATGTAAATGTTGAAAGCTTTCTGGTTGACTTTAGAAAGCTGGAATTCACAGAAATGGAGTCTCATAATGTAGGTAAAATTCGTATCGACTTGAAACATCCATGTGAGATTCGATTTGATGTTGATATCTCCGGTTGGTCCCTGTGATCTAGCTGTTTTGTAGACATCGGCTGGAGCGGTAGAAACCGGCATTTTCTGGTAATCAATCCTGAAATTGTTGCTTGCTTGAAGGGTAACACCGAGACCTGCGCTGAATATGTAAGGCGCATCGTTGTACCAAGTTCTAGTTAATCCGCCAGAGTCTTGGCTCCCGGGAATATCCTGACCACCGACATTAAGCCTAAACATCGTCTGAAGATTCGCGGTCTTAGCATCCGCTGTCTGGTCTGAGAACCCAACAAGAACAGCTGAATCAAACAATTCCGGCATCTGAACAACCTCGATACCGTTTATGAAAGCAAACGCCTTTGGGTGTTTATCCGAGGGAGTAAACGTGATGCTCAAAACATCTTTTTCGATTGGTGCAAGAGAATATTCTCTAACGAGGTAAGCCTGTGTCAAGGCTTGACATGTGATAGACGCACTAAAGTTGCTTAGAAGGGTAACATCGTTAGCTGCCACGGAGAAATAAGAGTCGGTAATGTTGAGTCCTGTGTATGTTGATGGGTAGAAATGTAACCGGAGCAAAAGTCTTTTGTCTCCTTTAACCGGGATTTCATAAGTTGCGGGAGCTGTAAAGATTCTTGCTGTCATGTAAGGAACCGTCGAGAGAAGCGAAGGATCTTGATAAGTAGCTGTTGCATGAACCGTATTTGCCGTTTTTAAGAATTTGGTGTCGGGTTCCCATTTTTTCTTGTCTGGATCAACAGATGGTTCTGACGCCCCGCAGCTCAACGCGAAATCTTGGCCGTTAGATTGAGAAGGAGAAACCAGAAGAACAGAGAAGAAACAGAGGAGGGAAAACAGAATCCGGGTTTTCTCGTTCATGGCTGAGACATAGAGAACATGTTTAAAATTCTAAGCGCATAGGAGAAAACGATTGAAATAGAAGAAGCTTAGGTTTCTCGGTAGGCCTTACCTCAAGCACCAGGAGAGAAAACTGGAGGCTTGTTTCTTCTCCTCTCTGCAACCTAACGATGTCTGATCAAAGCCATGGAAACAGAAGCAGAAACCTCAACAAGCAAAAACCGCTATTTTTTTCTCTCTTTTTGTCTTTTCTGCAAAGGGGTTATTGGTGTTTTCTCATTTTTCGGTGTTGTGTTGGAAAGAGAAACAGAAAGTAGTTGGAGAAATCTATGGCGGAGAGGATTAATAGAGGAAAGCTATGTTTAGCAAATTTGTTGGAAGAGAAGAATATACCTGTGAGTTTTTTAACTCATGCTATGAAATAAAATTCATGACTTTAATTTTTTCGTTTTAATCAAAATATATAGAAACTCTTAAACTATATTGTTTCAAACATATGGCAGAATTCTGAAATTCGACTTGATCCTTAAAATAGGAAAAAAATTAACAAGTTTGGTCAATGTATATTCTTCTAGAGTAGGATAAATCTGAAACTCGTTTTCTTTAGGGGGTCAAGAATCTAAACAAAGAAAGGTCCCTAAATATATGGGATGAGTCTTTGTATCAAATTTAAACAATGGAGGAAAATAGCTCGACCCTCCATTGCATAAATCAATGGTGAAAACTACTTTTTTCCAATCCTCCATTAAAGCTCCTTGAGTCTCTTTTGTGAGAGTTTATGTGGTCGGGTCGGCAAAATTTTCAGGTAGAAAAGGATCCAGAAGATTTTCTGATTAGCCCGACCCGTAGAAGCTTCTTTGTTGGCCGTGTAAATTGGTGTCACACGCGGCCAGCAGATGAAGAACATACATTTAGACCCTGAAGCAAAGCCAAAGCTTTGATATATTCTCATAAAGAAAAGAGGTCGAGAAAACCATCAACGAAAAGCCCTAATTTACACCACAAGGTATCTTTCCCAATTGTAAGCTAGAAACCCTTGCCTTGCATCACAAGCCACCTCTTCACAGTGACAAAATGGTGAGGAGAAGAGAAGGCCTTACCTTACCAATCTCGTCTTCAACTCCATCACTTCCTGAGCCACTACCAGATGTTAGAATAGTGGCGCCATTAGCCTCACATAAACCAAAACAGCGGTTATCAAAGCAACTATCAATGCGTGAGACACCGCGAGATGTTGCCTGGGAAAAAAGGCGCCGTCAGATGTTAAAGATTCAAGAGAAGAAGCAGAAAGGCGTCTCTGATAACGATTACGATCCAACGGATCTAACCGATGAAGACTTAAGGGAGCTCAAAGGGTCGATCGAGTTAGGGTTTGGCTTCAAGGAAGAAGCCGGACTGAAGCTGTGCAACACATTACCAGCATTAGATCTTTACTTTGCTGTGAATAGGCAGCTTTCGCCTCTCCCTTCACCTAGTAGCAGCCGTAGCAGCAATGGAGGAGATGGCTCCTTGTCTTCTACTTCTGCTTCCTCAAGCAGCATACCTTGTAGCCCGAAAACCGACTCGGATTCATTAAAGATCCTATGTCTAGGTAAAACAAAACTTTCTTTGATATTCTTAATAATAAATGCCTGATTTGGATTCTTATGGTCCATAGACCAATAATCACTGTGAATTTGAGTTGTGCAGGGGACAATCCTCAACAGGTGAAACAAAGATTAAGGCATTGGGCACAAGCTGTTGCATGTTCTGTGATGCAATCTCACTAATGAGTGTATATGTTGTGACTCTAAGTTTCAACTTGAAGCACTTGTTTTTTTACTTTTGTTGGTGAGATAGGGCAGAGAATGAATCCTACTAAGTAGGATCTCTCTGAAAGAGGGAAGAACCAAAAAGATAGAGAAATTTTGGGAGAAAAAAAATAGAGAAAGAGATTATGGCTCTCTCTACATACTTGTGCAAAGGGAACAAGATGAAAAGGGAAAGCCCTTTCTTATTCATGTACTGTATGCGTATAAAATTTTAATATATGGTCGTGGTTTTGATGGTTACGGTGACAAATATTTTGAAGTATGTTTTCCATAAGAACCTTACACGTGTCATGCAAATGCACGGATCTATGTTTGACTTCCATAATAATTTAATTTTTGACAGTATTTTACTTGTGAATTTAATACATGCTTAAGCTAAGTAGCAATGTAAATAAATATAATTATATAAGTAACAAAAGATTGGGTTTTACATTAGTTTCATATTGCGCACTAAGATCCACACTAGTATTCAACCCACAAAAGCTACAAATTCAATTCAACATTAACACAAAAGCTCCAGTATTGTAGAAACACCGATCGAGAAGAACTTTCATCATCTCTGTCTCCGTTCCTCAGGCCAGTCCAAGGAATATTTTGTTCGGTTAGCTAATGATGTGCTTGGTTTCCCTCATCAGACTTAAAAAAACCAATTCTTTCACTCTCGAAAGCTCTTGGGTTACCTTCAAAGCTTGTTCACTCATCTGAGTCTTACTAACCACCAGATTAGGTCTCATCGATATTTGGTGCATTTTCAGTGATCTTTGGTAATTTTTTCGGTAGATTTTCAGAACAATCTATCAGTCTTACTATGTATAGTCGTGTTAATGTCTACTATATCTATAAATTCGATTTTTTAAAAAACATCACATTTCCCTTTATTAGTCCGCTTAAAGCTTTTAATTAAAGTGTTAAACTTTGATGTGCGAGATTAATTTTTGTTAAAACGTTTAATTGATTTGGTTTCATTAAACTTTTCTCTTAAACCATACATAATGTTATGTGACAAATTCTTTCGTTGTTAATTGAGAGTAGAATTTGGAGTAGAGCTTGGATTTCACTTATTTTTGCGCCTAAAAAGGAAAGGTCGCTGTGTCTCAAATCCCTATTGGTAATTTGGTATGAATGGAGTAGGGGCAACTTGGTAATATTACAATATAAATAAATTTAGTTAAAATACAAGTCCCATCTCTTTTCTTTTCTTTTCTTTTCTTTTTCCTTTCCCCAACCCTAAATAAAGCTTCACGCCGGGGAAAAAACCCTTCACCGTCGTTTGCTGTTTATCAGCACCGCGCCGTCGATTAAGTCCTCACAGTCTTAGGTTAGCTTCTGAGACTAATTCTTCTTTCGCAATTCCTTGTGGTTTCGTTGAACAAGCTCTCAAGTCTCTGCCTTCTCTTTTCTTCTTCTATTGTAGATCTAAGGATATGGCTATTTCCAAAGATCTGTATCCTTCTGAACAGGATCTCGTATACGAGGAAGAGCTTCTGCGGAATCCATTTAGCTTAAAGCTTTGGTGGAGGTATTTGATTGCTAAAGCTGTGTCTCCTTTCAAGAAGCGATTCATTATCTACGAGAGAGCCCTTAAAGCTCTTCCTGGGAGCTATAAGTTGTGGTACGCTTATCTTCGGGAACGACTCGATATCGTTAGGAATCTGCCTGTAACTCATCCTCAGTATGATTCCCTCAACAATACTTTTGAGAGAGCTCTAGTTACTATGCACAAGATGCCTAGGATTTGGGTCATGTATCTTCAGACTCTTACGCTGCAGAAACTGATTACTCGAACCCGGAGAACTTTTGACCGTGCGCTCTGTGCTCTTCCTGTTACACAACATGATAGGATCTGGGAGCCTTATCTTGTGTTTGTGAGCCAGGAAGGTATTCCGATTGAGACCTCGCTTAGGGTTTATAGAAGGTATCTCATGTATGATCCTACTCACATTGAGGATTTTATTGAGTTTCTGGTGAAGTCTGCTCGTTGGCAAGAATCTGCAGAGCGATTAGCCTCTGTGCTGAATGATGATAAATTTTATTCTATTAAAGGGAAGACGAAGCACAAATTGTGGATGGAGTTGTGCGAGCTTCTTGTGCACCATGCGAATGTTATTTCGGGTCTCAATGTCGATGCTATCATCAGGGGAGGCATTAGGAAGTTCACGGACGAAGTGGGAATGCTGTGGACTTCTCTTGCAGATTATTACATTAGGAAGAATTTGTTGGAGAAAGCCAGGGATATCTATGAGGAGGGCATGATGAAAGTGGTTACTGTGAGAGACTTCAGTGTTATATTTGATGTTTATTCAAGATTTGAGGAAAGTACTGTTGCCAAAAGGATGGAGATGATGAGTTCAAGTGATGAAGAAGATGAGATCGAAGAGAATGGCGTAGAGGATGATGAGGATGTCCGCCTCAATTTTTCTCTGTCGGTAAAAGAGCTGCAGAGGAAGATACTGAATGGGTTTTGGTTGAATGATGACAATGATGTTGATCTGAGATTAGCTCGCTTGGAAGAACTAATGAACAGAAGACCTGCACTGGCAAACAGTGTGCTTCTTAGGCAAAATCCTCACAATGTTGAACAGTGGCATCGTAGAGTTAAAATATTTGAGGGAAACGCAGCAAAGCAGATTCTCACATACACAGAAGCAGTGAGGACTGTGGATCCTATGAAAGCAGTTGGGAAGCCTCATACGTTGTGGGTTGCTTTTGCTAAATTGTATGAAAACCACAAAGACCTGGTCAATACAAGAGTGATTTTGGACAAGGCAGTCCAGGTAAACTACAAAAACGTGGACCATCTCGCCAGTGTGTGGTGTGAGTGGGCTGAGATGGAGTTGAGGCACAAGAATTTCAAAGGAGCATTAGAGCTGATGAGGCGTGCTACAGCTGTACCGACAGTAGAAGTCAGACGGAGAGTCGCTGCTGATGGGAATGAACCAGTCCAGATGAAACTGCATAAATCATTGAGGCTTTGGTCCTTTTATGTTGATTTGGAGGAAAGCCTGGGGACGTTAGAATCGACAAGAGCAGTCTATGAGAAAATATTGGATTTGAGAATAGCTACGCCTCAGATTATTTTGAATTATGCTTTTCTTCTCGAGGAAAATAAGTACTTTGAAGATGCTTTCAAGGTGTATGAAAGAGGTGTCAAGATATTCAAGTATCCTCATGTGAAAGACATATGGGTAACCTATCTTACAAAGTTTGTCAAGAGATATGGGAAGACAAAGCTGGAGCGGGCGAGAGAGTTATTTGAGCATGCTGTTTCGATGGTAAGATCATCTATCCGTTTACACATACTGGTTAAAAGGCTGCTTTTGTGTTGTCTGACCACATATCTGATGAAACAAGCACCAAAGTTAACTGCTGTTACATCGCCGGTTACTCTGAGAACTTGCCTATTGATGTAGTGATATAGTGCGTGATCTAACTTGTCTTTTTATCTTCTTTCAGGCTCCATCTGATGCTGTGAGGACCTTATACCTTCAGTACGCTAAGCTAGAAGAGGATTATGGTCTGGCCAAGCGGGCCATGAAGGTTTATGAGGAAGCCACCAAAAAGGTTCCAGAAGGTCAGAAGCTTGAGATGTATGAGATATACATTTCTCGTGCAGCAGAGATATTTGGTGTTCCCAGAACTAGGGAGATATATGAGCAAGCAATAGAATCTGGGCTTCCACACAAGGATGTGAAGATCATGTGCATAAAATTTGCGGAGCTGGAGAGAAGCTTGGGAGAAATTGATCGTGCTCGTGCACTCTACAAGTATGCCTCTCAGTTTGCTGATCCAAGGTCCGACCCTGATTTCTGGAACAAGTGGCATGAATTCGAGGTTCAGCATGGAAATGAAGACACTTACAGAGAGATGCTTCGGATCAAGCGAAGCGTTTCGGCAAGCTACAGTCAGGTTAGTTCTCTTATCCCTATGTATACTTTAAGGTGTTTTTGCATCGGTTTGCTTTGTTTTCAGCTCTCAATTGAGGAAGCAACTTTTTTGTCAATTCTGAGAATTTATTTTATTGTAGTTTTGACAGTAGGAAGCTGACTGACTGTATTTGATATTTTTGTTTCAGACTCACTTCATTCTACCAGAGAACATGATGCAAAAGGACAAGCTTGTAGATGTGGAGGAGGCGAAAGATGAGCTGAAGAAAGCAGGTTTGCCAGAAGATGAAATGGCAGCTCTGGAGCGGCAGCTCTTGGCTCCAACGTCTACCATAGATACAATGAAAGATGGTGGAAGAAGAGTTGGGTTTGTGAGCGCAGGAGCGTTCTCACAGTCTGGTGAGAACGAGGGAAAACCAGTGACAGGGAATGGAGAAGATATCGAGCTTCCAAATGAGAGTGATGATGAGGAGTCTGACGGAGAAGACAAAGTAGAGATTTCTCAGAAAGAAGTCCCTGCTGCTGTGTTTGGAGGACTCGCCAGAAAGAGAGAGGAAGGTGGCAAAGAAGCTGAGGAAGGCGGTGAAAATGGTGCAGCCAAGAATCTGGGTGCGCTTGAGAGGATAAAGAGACAGAAACTAGCTCAGTAAAAAAAATTCTGTAGACAATTACTCTTGTGCTTTCAAATACAGTAGTTTGGAATTGTAATATCCAGAACAAGATCAGAGAGAGTCATGGGAAATTTTGTATTTTGGTTTTTTTTGTCTCAATTTCACCATTTGTTTACTGCAGAGTTCTCTGTACTCTCTCCATTTCCAGTCTTAACTAGAGTTACATCTTGAATCTGTTTGTGCAATCTTTATTTTAGGTTCATCTTGGTGTTCAAAATTGATTTCTTTTGCAACGTTTTCTATTCAAACACCATGGAGCCAATTTTCATAGGATGACTACTCTGCTTCCTTCAAAAAGAGTATTTGATCTAAACTCATTGCACAAACTGTAGTAGCTACAGGAGGAAGCAAAGCCTAAGTTTCATCTTCATACATTGTCCTTTGAGCTTGACGAAACCTCAGTTTTTTCCTCTTCCTTGTTGCTCATTGCTACCGGAGATGAGTCAGCAACAGAATCTTCAGGTTCCGTCTTAAGCTCAGACTCGAACTCTTTTGCAGCCTGCATCATTACAAAACCCCACAAGCCTTCATCAATGCAAGTTTAGAAAGATAAGAGCTAAAAAGAACACAAAACATAAAGCTCAAAGAAACACTTTACATAACAACATGACTTGATCTATAAAACTATACATCAAAGTTATCGGTGAACTTACTGTTTCGTGATAAACTGTTTTACAAGCAAATTGAAATGTTTATTTTTCATCTATACACTTATACAGCAAAGTCATACCCACTCAATTTCCAATGTTTCTGAGTGTTCTTATCAGAGAGAACTCATACAATTACTAAGCACCTGAAACATCAAATTCCCAAAAACACATTCCTCCTTGAAACCTTTCCCATCAATTCCAGCTACAATCAACAAGCTTTTCACATGAATTGGCCCAGGAAACTCCAGAATTGCATAAATTTCATCTTCTTTGATTTAAGTGAAGACACAAAAAATTTGTAGCAGCTAAATTGAAATTCCATATTCCAAATTCTATCCGTTTCTAATCAGCAAACCTGTTGAAAGCTCTTGACGGTCTTCCCAATACTCTTGCCAATCTCAGGAAGCTTCTTAGGTCCGAAAAGCAACGCAGCGACGCCAGCAATCACCGCAAGCTCAGGGACACCGAGCCCAAACAGGGCATTACAAGTGAGTGGCTTTCTCGTCGGCTCCGGTCGGATTCTGGGTCGAATCGCCACCAAAGGACGGGTATTTGGTCGGGACGTCATTGAGAAGCAATTGGGGAAGAAGGAAGAGCGAGATGATGAGAGAGGCAGAGAAACTGGTGGGGGAGAAGATAGAGTCGCAACAGATGTCGCCATTACTGCTCTATTTTTTTTTCTGTTTCTTCTGGTTCTAATGCTATCTGTGTTTTTTTTGTTTCTTTTTATCCAATCTCCAGATTCCCATTAAAAAAATAAAATAAAAACTAAATTCATTTTCATAGCTAATATTTTCTTTAACTACTACTATATAGTAGATACAAATCTCTTCTCATACATAGAGATTAATGAAAAATACTCCCAAGTACTAACATTTAAATCTTTTACTAATATCAATTTTGCAGAAAAAACATATTGATTCTACTAAGTTCACTACCAAGAATTATAACTCAAACAATCTTCGTAAAAGGCTTTTTTGTTGCTTAATAAGTTTTGCATTACCAAAAAAAAAATGTAACTTTTGCGCTACCACAGCATCACTAGATAAAATCAATGAAGCTTGAATTTGATAAATTTTTGTTAACTTCGTAGTATTTACAAGATACAAACTGCAGATGTTGGAGATAATTTGAAAAAGACAGAATCAGAGACTTCAAAAGGGTTAAAATAAGTAACAGACAATTCTTTACAGAACATATAACTCAAAAGTCTCTCTCTCGCCTGTGATGTTACAAATCAAGTTTCTTCTTCACAGCTACTGATCCCCGACGCTTCGAATACGTTTCTGCAGATGTTCCAAGCTCTCAACTCTACGCATCGAAGCAGTTCTGTTCATTTTGCACCCGATCAAGCCCTTGCTTTTGTTGCCTGAGCTGGTCTCTGGTGTGGTGACCTGGACGCTTTTGCCTAGAGAATTCGATGTCGCTGATGGAAGAGAGACAGTTGAAGCCTGAGGCATAGTGTGGAACAGTGGGTTGAAGCCTGCGAGTCTCTTCACTGTTTCCTCAGCCATTTTCACCTAAAAAACAACATGTTTTAACAGTCTTAGTAATGTCTGTGGTTACTCTTTAATCCGAGAGGAAAGGATAATGGATTTACCTTTGCGCGTAATGTCTCGATATTGGCTTTCAAAACTCTGTTTTCTACAGCTGCGTCATTAAATGTCTGAGTTACGTCAGTGAGACCTTTCATGAGCTTGGAATTCTCCATACGCAACTGCGAAACCTGCCAGACGAAAACATGAGATGGAGGAGATTGTAGTAAGTGAGCTAAGAAAGAAAAGAATGTGGCGAGTTTAACATACTTGTGTCTCTAGCTCACTCAGATGTGCCTGCTTTCTTCTTCTGGACCGTCTAGCTGATTCCCTATTAGAGAGCATCCTGTAATAGCAACAAACAAACAAATATTCATGTTCAAGCAAGATTGTGCCTTCTGAGATGAATTCGAAGATGGGAAGTATATATTTAATCCAAGAAAGGATGTAGATTTATCACCTTCTCACACGCTTAACATTGGAAGGGTTCATATTTGTTTCACCATCAGCTTCTTCTTCATCACCAGAGAGCTCAGATCCACTTGTTATAGCACTGCTCATCATTGGCGTAGCTGCAAATGAAAAGCATAGAGATTGGTTACATTAGCAGGAGCGGATTTGGGATTTGTCAAGTACGCATTTACAAGAACTCTCAAACAGCACATGAGCAAACACAACAACTATCAAGAACATCTTAAAGGCTCATCATAGAGGTTGCTGCTTCTGTAATCCAAATAGGCGCAACAACCGAATTTAGAAAGCATTAGAAGATTGTATGAGCAATAAAAAAAAACCTTTGGAAGAAGCTAAAGAGCCTTGTTCTGATGCACTGGATGTATAGGCTCCACCATTCTCAGATCTACCAGAGGTATCCTGAGGTTTGATGAAAGATCCCTATCAAGTTTCAATATTAACACCACAAAATCAATTAACGAAGAGTGTAATCTTAAGGAATATAAAGTTCAACAAACTCAAATCATATCCCGGAGATCTACAGAGATCTTAATACTCGAAAAGAAGAAAACAAGCTTAGTTCTCGTATAAGTCAGCTTTTCAAAAACTCATCAATTTTTCAGAAACTTCCAAGTTTCAAACCTCAAGCATGTTGACATTCAACTACTACAAGAAGATAGCTACAGAAAAAAGGTTTGATTTTTTCATTTTCTAGGAAAACAAAAACTACATTTTCCCATCTGCAGTATTTTGATGCTCAAGCTTTCAGAGCTCTTATTCACGAGCCTGTAAATCCAAATTTTGGAAACTAAAAAATCCAAACAAAAAGATACTAAAAAAAGCGTGAACAGAGAGTAGTTTTTTACCCTTTTCATGGCGACAGCAGCACAAGCTAGGTTGAGTTTATTCTTAAGGAACTCCCTGTATTCCTCGGAATCGACGGGAACACTCGGAGAAGGAGGCCCAGAGACGGAAACGCCATACGCCGTCGCAGCTTCTCCGGCACTGGCGTCGTCTGCGGCGGCGGAGGATACTTGTATGAAGCGATGGAATGCCCACTCGGAGGCACTGCGATTCATCGTCGTCGTTCCATCGGCCTCTTTCGCAAGCGCCGGCCAAAGATGGTCACCGGAGATTTCTTCGTCAGAGAAAACCTTTTCCATTTTTTGTTTATTTGTTTGCTTCAACTTCTCACTACAGTTTTCTTCTTATCCGATTGGGCAGTCTTTGCATTTAATATGTTCTTTTCGATTCTTGTTTTTTCTAAGATATTTAAATTATCAGATTAACCCCCAAGGCCCCGACAAGAATAGTGTATTCCCATTCACACCAAATACTTTTGATTTATTCTATAAAGTCACTATTTTTCTCACTGTACCTAAAGAAAACAACATGACTCCGTTATTAAGCTCAAGACAGCTCTAGGGGTGTGCAAGATGTACAAAATGGACATAATATTTGAATTTTTATTTACTTAAATGCAACATTTTTTTTGAAATTACACTAAATCGACTCTAACTAAGCTTGTCGAAAATGCATTGTCTCCTTCTCAAATAGTTCCCTGGCCAATTGTATACAAACTGCATATACATGAACTTTTTTAGAATGATCTGACTCCACGTTTACATAATACTTCAATGGGTTATTTTATCAAATAAACAAATGTTGGTGTAATCTACGAAAACATAAGACTTTGAGGGTGCTTAAAGTAATATTAATGATTCTATCACCAAACCACACGTAATAACATTGTTTTTGCCTTATTGGATTTAATATTGTTTTGCAACGCTTTTTGGGGTCAAATCCAAGTCAGACTGACGTGGCAAGAGGGGTATTATAGTCAGTATCGAAGGATTAGTCATGGTTGTTTTTGTAACTTACTTCATTTCGTGGGTCCATTTAATATTCCCATTTGCATTCTACAAAGGAGGAGAGATCCGAGAAGGACGTGAGATATATTTTTTATAGTCAAGTTAGATTAGAGAAATGTACTAAACTTAAATCATTTTTGGATAAGGAGAATCTATCA
>OVAY01000925.1:0-40812 GCA_900406395.1 Kernera saxatilis
TCTATGAGTAAAATATATTGAATCCATCTCCCAATAACTCAGATTTTAAAAAAATTATAGAATCTTAAATTTTAAGATTATAAGAATCCATTAACCAATAACATGAAATTTGTATAGAATTTAAAAATCTTTAAACCAATAACGATAGAATTTAAAAGTCCTTAAACCAATAACGATGGATTTCGAAGATTGTAAAACTCCACTATCCAATAACAATAGAATTTGAAAATTTCAAAAATCTTTATAAATCAATCTCCCAATAACCCCTCTAGAAGTAACTCTGTATTTCAGTTCCTTTTGGCAGTAAAAATAAATTCTTCAGACAAACAAATTGTAACTGAAACTACATGTTTTGTACGAAAAATTAAGATGAATACAATCTCATAATTATCTTGCTTTTCATATATATAACCACCACATGGAAGGAGAAGGCAACTTCTGAAGATACATTCACAAAGCAGAGTCCTATGACTTTGGTTCTTTCTCAAGAAACCTCGAATCGAACAACAATGCAAGTGATATTGTCACAACTACCACGTGCGTAGGCTTCTTGCACAAGCTTTCTTGATGCTGTTTCTGCATCTGAAATGTCCCGTGCTATTGCCACAGCATCCTGAAATAGTAGTTTTGAGAGTATGGTTACTCAATTCCTTGTTTTAGATGGATCAAGAGAAAGCTCGCAATAAGTCCCATCAAAAGAAATATGCATTCTCGAAACTAACCATAATGTATTAGCTTTTTCTGAACACTTACCTTGTTTGACAACACATTCCACAGTCCATCACTAGCAATAACAATAAACTCCAACGTACTTATATCCTCCTCCTAAAAAGATATTAAGAGTACTTAGTGTGAGTATGAGTGCAACCGCAATTCAAATCATTCCTAAAGGCAACACATTTGGTGACTTTAACAACAAATGTGACATAAAACACATACAAGATCCTTTACACTAGATACTCAGAATATCCAAAGCACTAAGGCCTTGCAAGCAATAGAGTAAAACGATCTAAGTACCTGAATTTCTGGTTCCGCAATCACATATGGCTTAAGTTGCTTATCCCCAAATGCCCGAGAGACAGCAAGAATTCCACCAACTCGCCAAGTTCCTAAACAGACCAAACCACAAACTACTTCAGAACAGATATCTCTAAATTTCATGTCAAGTACCAAAAAACTTGTCTAAAAAGCAGCAACAATACTGAGTGCACCTACACAGCTACACTCTTTACGATTGATACGACTTAAGCACACGTAAGAAGAGGGAAAAGAGGGAAACTTTACCAGCCCAGATGATGAAGCCACCAGCATCTTCAATCCTTTGTCGCTCATCTGATCTATCAGGTTTGTGATCATTAGAGAGTGGAACAGCTACATTACAAGCAAAGATCGTTCGTCACACAAATACAGGAAAACTTTAAAAGGGAAGAAAGGTAATCAATTTAGTGTTTACATCGAAAAAAAGAAACCAAACCTGAACCATTTCTAGACGCAACAACTCTAGAATCACCTACATTAGCAACAATCAACTTATCCCCTATAAGCAAAGCAGTCGATGCGGTTGAGCCAGAATTCTTAGTCTGTCCTCTCTCTTCAATTAGATACTCATCATCCGTCTGCTTAAATCCTTCGACTACGAAAATCAAATAGGCAAAATTCTCTCAGAGAAACAGAAACAAAACAACTAAACTAAAAAGATTCAAACTTTTTTGTCTCATTCATCATACCAATGGCTTTCTTGGTGTCTGAGATAAACTCATCATGACTAACTAAGTTCTTAAAAAGATTGTTCTTAAGATAATCTGCAGTTCTTGCACCACCGTGACCTTAAAAAGCAAACAAAACACATCAGAAACCATAATGATGCACAGAGAGTGAGACAGAGACAGAGAGAGAGAGTAATGTCTTTTAAAGACATACCATCGAAGACACCGAAGAAAGCAACCATTTGTCCATTAACATCAGATATTCTGGTTTCGAAGAAATCCTCCATTGTTGCTCGTTTACCCTTGAGACTAGAATACCCATAACTAAACTTCACAGGTCGATCTCCCGCTAGAAAGCTTCACCGGAGAAGAAACCCACAAAATCAACAATCAAATTGACGAATTGGTAAAAGCGAGATTTTAAAAACTTAGGATGAAGAGGGAATCAAACCTGATTCCGCCGCCGCTGAATAGAGCGTCGGGATCTCTGGAAGAAATCATCGCATTAGGCGGAGGATCGGAGGAGGAGGACGGTGAAGAAGATTCTGCATCCCCACGAGGGGGAGCGACGGAGGAAGAAGGATGTGGTGGAGATGGGTCTTTCAGATTTGGTGTTTGGGAAATCGAAATGAGTAGAGAGAGGAAGAAGAAGTAGACGAAGAAGACGATAAAGGAAGAAATTGTCTCGTCGGAGAAGAAGAGTGGTGGGTTTTGGTTTGTAGGTGGACGCATTCAATAGGAGGAGCAAAGAACCATTTTTTATTTTCATTTTTTTTTCTTTTATTAATCGAATCATCAACTTTTTTTTTCCGACAGTTTTTTTTTAATTACCTTTTTTTTAGTCGTCAATTACTTATTTACCTTCATTAGCTAGGTTGCTTACAATTTACCTTCACTAGCTGGGTTGTTTACAATTTACCTTCTTTTTCCGTTTATGTCTTCTTCTTCTCTCTTTTTCTTCTTAAAATTCGAGATTTTTTTTCGCTAAAATCTATTTTATGCAAAACTTTGAGATTTTATTTTGTATTTTTATTGTCGGTGATTCGACGAATTCATGGTTTTAATGATTATTACGATGCCGGTAATTTTTGTTGCTAACGATACCGACAAACATTGTTCCGACAAAATTTGTTCTTTCTTTTGTTATCAACGACAATCTAACGAATCTATAGAACCTATATTTTTATTATAAAAAAAAAATTGGTTAAATAACCTAAAACTCTACCATAATTTACCAAGCTACCATCAAAGTTTTTGATTAATATATAGGTCACACACAATACACTACATGTACCACATAAACTTGTGCATTTTCTCTCTCCCTCTTTGTTCTTTAACTTCTTTTTTACTATTAACTATTTTTACCCCAACTCAATCTTATTTGTTTTTGGATCTCCTCAAAATTATTTGTTCAAGCTAACAATCATACTGAAAAACATATAATTTTTATGCATATGTCAAAAGTTTGAATTTTGAAAAACGGACATAAATTTCTCAAAACATGGATAAACAATTATAAGTAGGAACTTGTTGTACTATATGGAAGAAATATCATTTGATTCCATTTTTTCTATTGAAACATAGGATATACTAATTATTTTAAAAAAAAAACACAATTTTTAGGTTTTGAGTTTAATTCATAGGATTAAAACTTATTTTTTATAATTTAAAGTTTAACTTTGAGTTTTTTTTTGGGTTGCTAAACTGTAAATATCATATAAAACTGAAATCTCAAGTTTTACAACATAGTTTAAAACCTACACTAATTGAGTCTTTGGCAAAAAAAAAATATAATTATAAGGAAACAATACAAATATGGGAGAAGACTTGTTAGTAATCATTGCAACCATAACGCCATTAAGTTGCCAAAACGATGATGTCGTTGCGGTGTTGCCTCCCGGAGGTGATGGTGTTTATGATCTCACGATCAATAGCCTTGACGATTGATTGTGGTGATAGTGCTTGTCGATGAACTTTGAGTTTAGAGTTTATGATTTTGGATTTAATTTTAATTTATGTTAAGGTTATTGTAAGTAGAAGAACTACATACTATTATCGTCAGTCTTTATAGAATACATAGACATACACACGTTCTTCACATAAACAATAGATTATAGTTGTTCTAAACCCGGAGGATCAACAATTGGCTGCAACTTTATACCTCTCAAAACATGCTACAATTGATACTTTTGAGTGGGCTTATTCTCAAAGTGCTAGATACACGGTCCGATCAGGATATTGGGTAGCAACACACGTAGAACAAAGAGACGAAGATGCTATTCAACCTCCACATGGCTCCATTGAACTGAAACAGGAAATATGGAAACTCAAGATGCCCCCAAAGATTCAACACTTTTTATGGAGAGGATTATCAGGAGCGTTGGCAACAGCCACACAACTTCGAACAAGATTGATACCAGTTGAACCAATGTGTCAAAGATGTTGCATAGGCGATGAATCCATCAACCACTTGCTATTCACTTGCCCTTTTGCTAAGGCGGTTTGGCGATGTGCACATGTTAGATTCGGAGGAAATCTGGATCCTTTTGATAACCTCGAAGAAAATCTTCAAGTATTTATCCAAGCTTATAAGGTTAAAACACTTTCTCCTTATCACCGTTTATTTCCTTTATGGATGATGTGGAGACTATGGAAATCGAGAAATGAATTTCTCTTCCAAAAGAAAAACCGAGATCCAGGAGTTGAAGTACAGAAGGTAAATCATGAAGTTACTGAATGGCTGGAAGTGAATCCATTTCCTGAAGAAAATCAGACTAGGAATCAGCAACAACATCAACAAGGCCAAATTATAAATCGAGCAAGCCAATGGATTCCACCACCAATGGGCTGGGTGAAATGCAATTTTGAAAGCAGCTATATTCAAGGAAGATCATTCACGGGTACAGGATGGATTATTAGAGACAGCAATGGACAATATATATTGTCCGGCAACGCTAAACTTCAGCCATCCCAATCATCTCTTCAAGCTGAAGCTTTCGGTTTTCTCCATGCTCTTCAACAAATATGGGCACAAGGTCTACGTTTTGTTTGGTTCGAAGGTGATTGCTTGGAGCTTATAAATCTGATTAATACCAAAGCTGATCATAACAGGCTCGGTACTCTCTTGTATGATATCCGACATTAGATGGCAAAGCTCCCTCACTCTTCCTTGGGATATGCTAACAGAGAAAAGAACTCTGCAGCTGATCGATTATCAAAGAGCATCTCTTGTAATGATTCACTGTATTCAATCAATAATGTACCACCAACTGGGTTGGTTGAATATTTGTATCAACCTTATACGATTTAACGAAGTTTTAGATGTTAAAAAAAAAAAAAAAAATAGATTATAGTAATTCTTTGAAAATTAAGAAAATTCATCATTTTCCACCTTTTAGTTAAGGGTTTTCTGCAAATCAACCTTCGAAGTTGTTTTTTTTTTGTAAGTTTATCCTCGACTTGCCGAAAATGCAAGTCAAACCTACGAAATCCGAATCAACCCGCAATATAGTCCTCGTCCTTGTATATATTTTGTGTTCTGTATAAAACCGTGTATAATTTATTGAAACTACGTCGTTTTGATTTATTTTTAAAAGACAAAATGATGCTAGATCTTTTTAATTGTGCTACAATAATTTTTATTAAATTCACAAATACATTTATGTATAATAGCAAGGAAGAAAATGACAGAGGCTGAATTGACTTTGCTCACCTCTCTTCTTCGTGATCTTCGACCTTTCTGATTTTTTTTTCTTTTTCACTGCAAATATAGGTTTACACTCAACATCCAAGCCATACATAGATGATACACAGTGAAAGCCTTTTCATTTCTTTTTTGGCCGGTGGATATTCTTTGAATGAGTTTAGGCAAATTTCTATACATTCATTATCATTTATTTCATCTTCTTTTTTTTCTTCCGATTGGGAAATTGAGGAACTCAGTTCATAAAATCTGTCCCAATAATTGAGAACCCAACTCAAACCAATTGGCCAAACCACGCCGCTCCATGTCGCAGCCACTCTTCTGGCTTCTCCGGCGGCGTATCTCCGACGAGCTTGCATCCAATCCCACCCCAATTCTTCCCATCCGCTCTAGTGCCGAGCCCTCGAACTCTGCTTCAGCATCGTCCTAGAGCCTCTCCACGGCGATGGCGATTTCGACGAACGATCCGCCGATCTCAAACGCACTTATGGCGGCTAGCTACTATTCCTCTGATTGATGAACCCATCGATTAGTAGAGAAGATGAAGAAATGTCTTGGATTTTAGGAAAAATATTTATTGTGGGTTATATAAATTTGTTTGCATTTTTAACAAAATCTAGTGTAGCACAGTTGGTAGTGTATTACAATTTAATTTTAGAGGTCATAAGTTCGAATCTTTTTATTCCAATTTCTTATTTTTCATAAAAAAAATTTCAAAACGACGTAGTTTTAATAAATTATACATGTTTATACAGAACACAAAATCTATACACAGACGAGGACTATATTGCGGATTGACTCGCACTTTGTAGGTTTGACTTGCATTTTCGGCAAATCGAAGGTAAACTTGCAAAAAAAAAACCATTTTGAGGGTTGATTTGCAGAAAACTTTTGAGGAGTTTATTTATAAATTTTGAAACATTTTTTGGATTTGGGTTTATGTTTTTGGATTTAGGATTTAGTATTTTATATTTAAATTTAATTTTTGTAAGGTTATGGTAAATAATATAGTACATCGTTATATTCTATATATTTTTATATAGTATAATGTATTTTTAATTATAAATATTATTCATCATTTTAAAAAATTCGTGTTTGTTTTAAAACATATGTGGTTTTAATAAGTTTGTAAGATTTAATTAATATATAATAAAATATTAAAGCAATAAATAAGGGGGTGATTGGCGCAAAGATTGTTGAGGCTTTAGAGGATTATACAGTCTTCAAAGTTAATTTTAAGCCAATTAGATTTTTAACCCTTTTTTTTTTCTCTAAAGCCTCAATTGCCGACTGTATCTTTTTTACTCTTTAAAATTTTGTTTTTTCTAAAGTCATGTTAACGTGACTTTTAAATGGCTGTCGGATTTTTTTTATTTATTTTATTTTTTCAATTGATTTTTTTCCTAGTAATAAGAAAATTAAACAATTTAATAGGTAAAAATATATTTTATATTTAACACAATCAATATAAAATCTAGGTGATTAATTTAAATTAATTTTTTTGTAAGAAAAATAAAATACTATTATTAATTTCCAATAAACGATTGTTACTACATATATTTTTATTATCCTTGTAATAATGAAATTAAACAATAATTAATATATTTTATATTATTTTCGTAATTTATATTATTTACATAATAAGTATATTATATAAAACTATTAAAATCTATAATCATATCATATTATTTCATATTTTATAATTATTAAATTTTAATAATTAATAAAGTAAAATCTAAAACCAAAAATCACAGTTTCTAAAACCAAAATCTCTATAGCCAAAAGTCTAAAACAAAAGCCTAAAATCAGAGTCCATACCAATTGGCCCCAAGATGAGATTGGATAAAAATATGTGTTCATCAGAAAAGAATAAAATTGTACAAAAATAAAGAGAGAGATGATGATGTTGTCACTTTTAACCTCTCAATTGCAATTCATCGTGTTATAAATAGAAACCCATTTCGTTATTCTAGGCTTGTAAATTTGTAATCGTTACTTGCCAAATAAGCACAATTATATGACTATATTTTTAATTATTATGTGCATTTTGGGTATTAGGCTAAATAAGCATTTTTAAAATTCTGTTTTTTTTCTTCTAATTATACTTAATTTTAGAAAAACATCTCTATACTACTATTTGAGGATCACTTTTAAGAAAATAACTTTAAAAGTATTGAATATTACGTAAAATGCTATTTAAAAATAGACAATTTAATCAAACCATTGAGAATAGAATAGTCAAACGTATTATTAAACTATTAAGTAAAAAAAATATCATTTGAAAAAATCTTTTAAACTTCTTAAAACTAAACCTTAAATTTAATATTTCATATCTAAATTTTTTATGAAAATTATGAAATCAATACCAAAAAAAAAAAAAATATATATATATATATATATATATATATTTTTTTTTGTATNTATATATATATATGTTATTATGCATTAGTAACGTATAAAGTTAAATATTTAATAATATTTAGGTACTTAATATCTCAATTTTGTTTTCTTTAATTGATAAATCCAAAAAATATAAATGCAATTTTAATTTTTCTTAAAGTTAACAACCACCACAACGTTACTGCTAGGGGTGGGCATTCGGTTATTCGGTTCGGCTTGGGCTATTCGGGTTTCGGTTTTGTCGGGTTCTAAAAAATAGGTTCCATTCGGATTAAATTGTATTTCGGTTCGGTTCGGTTTCAGTTCTTATTCGGTTCGGTTTTGAACCAAAAATTATATTTAAAAAAAAAAATAATTAATATTATAGATTTTTAATATATTTAAATGTATTTTCTTATATATCTAACTAAAAATATTAGTTTATTATAGATTTTTAGTATATTTAAATATATTTTTATATATTTAATTAAAAATTTTAATATATTTTAGGTTTTTAGTATTCGGTTTATTCGGATAATTTCGTTCGGTTTTATGAAATTCGGGTTCGGTTCGGTTCGGGTTCGGTTTATTCGGTGTGTAATTTTCTGTTCCATTCAAATTATTTTTTAATTCGGTTGGGGTTCGGGTTCGGGACTGTTCGGTTCGGGAATTTTGTCCACCGTACTGCTTTGGTGGTTCTAGTTACTGTCATAGCCACGGCTACTAGTGTTTGGTTTTTAT
The DNA here is from genome assembly GCA_900406395.1 of Kernera saxatilis. Classification (NCBI taxonomy): domain Eukaryota; kingdom Viridiplantae; phylum Streptophyta; class Magnoliopsida; order Brassicales; family Brassicaceae; genus Kernera; species Kernera saxatilis. Next base: position 8,530 of record OVAY01000925.1, read on the forward strand.
AACTAGAGGCAACTCCTAAAGCTCGGAAGTTCTTACACAAAGGAACTAAATTACAGAGTTACTTCTAATTAGTCTCCAAGATAATCAAATAGCACTAGAGAATCTACATTATGTTTCTGCTTCTAATTCTGCTTCTTTAGTCTCAGCATCTTCAATCTCTCCATCTTCCTCCACTTTTGTATCTTCTTCCTTTTTCATCTTCTTGGTTTCCAAGAACTCGACAAGACCTTTGAGCGCAATATCAGCGTTCTTACTCGCCATGAGCTGCTGCGTGACTTCAGCCGGAGTTGCATTCACCTCAAGGACAAGCTTCTCAATGGGATCAAACAGAACATGGTCATCAATCTTGAGGTACATAGCCACAAGCTTCTTGAACACAAAAGGCGTGCAATTATCCATGAGAATGTGAACATCCATTCTTCCCGGTCTAAGCAACGCCGGGTCGAGCTTCTCCTTGTGATTGGTCGTGAAAATTATGATCTTTTCTTCTCCGCAGCTCGACCAAAGCCCATCCACAAAGTTCAATAAACCGGACAACGAAATCTGTCAAGAAAAAACAAGATTCATAAGGTTCAAGAAACAGAGAGGTTAATAAAAAACAGAGGAACTGTTTTTCAACTTACCCCAACTTCAAACTTCTTCTTGCGTTTTTGTGGCTCACCATCATCATCTCCACCATCTTCTTCCTTTTTCTTGGTCTGACGTCTACGAGAAGCATCAGCTCCACAATCAATGTCTTCAATGAGAAGAATTGACCGGTTCTTGGTGGAAGTAAGAATCTCACGCAACTCACCATCGTCTTTAACGCTCTGAATCTGGAGATCATAGATATGGTACTTCATGTGATTAGCAATCGCAGCGACCATGGAGGATTTTCCAGTACCGGGTGGACCATAAAGAAGATATCCACGTTTCCAAGCACGTCCCACGCTCTTGAAGAAGTCTTTTCCTTTAGAGAAAGCGTCAAGATCGTCGATCAAAGTGTTCTTGAGTTTCGGCTCAACGGCTAGTGTCTCGAAGGTTGTGTGGTGCTCGAAAATGGCGGATTCCCATTTGGACCTGTCTTGGTTGTAAGTGTAGATCTTGAGATTCTCTCGATGGCTCATTATCTTCTCTGCTGATTTCGCCAAGTACGTGAAGTAATCTGTCATTATCTTCTCACGAAACTCCTTCTTACATGTCAAATGAAAGTACCTGAAACATGAAAACATCCACAAACCAATACTATAAGAACAACAGATTATAAATAAGTGAAAATTAAATAAAATACACATTTGAGCATAAAAAGAAAATGGACAACAAAAACCTGAAAAAGATAAGACAAAATTAAAAAGACATTTTGTTTTCAATTATTGAGAAACATAGACAAATTAGAAAATGAAATTGTGTTTTTGAGTGACTTAATTTTGTGAATTGGGTTTAACCGGTTTTGATATCCAAACCGGGTCACCGATTCTTGCGGTTTTTTAGTAGTTTTAGCGGTTCAACTCAAATCCGGTTTTCATTTCAAAGAGATGAGGAAAACAGAGTGTACCGTTTCTCAGGGAGATACTTCTTAGTCTCAACCGAATGAAGAGTCCACTCAAGATGAATCCCTTCAAACTCATCAATGATCTTTGTGTTGACAGGGATTCCGAGTTTCGGCTCAGCCGCTGGATTCTTGAGATTACTCGAACCCACAAGGAGTTTTCCGGTGGAAAGTCCGGCAAGACGTGTCGGCAAGTAAACTTCAGCCGCACGGAAAGTCTGGTTCTCGACAAACTCCCATCTTTGCTCGATCACAAACGTGAAATTCGTCTGAAAGTAAGACGAGAAAAAGTCCACAACTTTCAGAGTGATGTATTCTCGGATTCTCTTAGGGACGATCTCGTTGAGGATTGTACGGAAAAGCATCGTGATTGCAGAAAAAGATGTGTAGAGAGAGAAAACTGCGGATACAGAAGGGACTTGATTGTAGAGAGTCGCCATTGAGGAAGATGATGAAGAGCTTTGGTAAAGAGTGAGAGAGTTATGTGCTTGTTTATAAAGACTTGTGGGAGAGTGGTGAGCAAGAAAGTTTGATTTTTTAACATTTAAATTAAAAAAGTTTTGGTTTTTATCATTTAAATCAAAAAAGAAGAAAGAAAGTTTTGAACTTTAGGCAAAGTGTAGGAAACTTGGTGGAAAGCTCCGAAGATGGATGAGAAAGTGGAAGACGTCATTTAGGTCAAGAGAAAAAGACAATGTAAGTCACATCACACTTTAGGTTTGAGGACGTACACAACTATAGACAAATTAAAATGTGTTTTTGTATCTATGACTTTATTTGTTTAAAAAAATACTAACTTTCTATTAAGATATACATGAATAAATTAACAATGAGTAACGTTGTATACAAGTGATTAGGTTGGAGGCGTGCAAATATATTATTGATTTTGTGATAAAAGTATGGTGAATATGGGTTTTGGAGGGTTTCCAAAAACTATAATTCTCATTAGTTACCAAATATAGTCCAAACCATGATAGTTTCTAGAGTTTGAAGATTCCAAAATCTAATTGGATCAGTTATATATTGATTTGTACTATTGTTTCTGTATTTAAACTTGCATAACGAATGTAGTTGGGTAACAAAAGTAACACTTTGATTGGTAATCTTGTATCGCACCAGCAAATATATGCTTTTAATTTTTAATGGTTACTAATCATAAAAAACGATAAAAACTAGCATTATCAAAAGTGACATTTTCAAATTTTTTATATTGCTATTTCTTATCGCTATTTTTCACTTCTTTTAACTATTTCAGTACTGTTTGTATCCAATCGTATCACATATAAGATGAGTTTTGAATTTAGATCAGTCTAGCTAAATCAGGAGTTTTGTAGTTAACCAGCCTGATTGAGCGTAGCGTAGCCTAATACTAGTAAACAAAAGACAACAAAACAAAAGGTTTTGAAAACCCACTCTCAAAAATAAAATAAAAAACAAAAACAAAACAAAAGGCATGTAGGAATTAAAACAAAGTTGAATGTGATAAAATGTATGTAAATTATTACACGCAATGAAAATAAGTGGAAGCTGACGTGTGGAATGAAACTTATACAACAAACGAAACTGGTCGGTCTATTTCAAAGAAAAGAAAAAAGGGAAAAAATAAATAAACAAGAAAGGACTTGTTGGCTAAGTAACAAAGATTCTGAATGGAGGGTCGTAATTTGTTGGGTCTTTTTTTTTTTATATATTAATAATTTGAAAGACCAATGTTAGGATGGTCGTGCCAAATGGAAAAGTCAATTAAATAATGAAAAAAAAAATTGAAAGTAACGTTTGGCATAGTGTCTAATATGATTATATGAATCTAGTCAAAAGTGTATGTGTGAAATCAAAATTTTTTTCTTTTGGTTTTGTTAACGAAATTACAGCCTAGACTAGCCAAAAAGATTCATGAAATCTACCCAAAAAAGCGGAACCAAAATAAGACAGTTTTAGTGACATCTTTTATTAAAAGTACTAAGTGTGGTTTATCTAAAAAGTAATATTCTCTACGATTTAAGCATTATGAATAGTGCTAAGTGTGGTTAATGACGATGCTATTTAACCATTGAAATTTGTTGCATCTTACGTTGTTCCATAAAGGCTGAACCTGTATAATACGAATATATAGTTGGACATTGTAGAACTTATCATAAAGGCATATGAGATAAATCAAGAAATTTCGGAATCTCCATGTGGTGCTTAGAACGATATGGCTGAAAAGTGGTGGACAAGAGTAGTGCTAGAGTCTAAGTATCACATCCCTTGGGGAGATATATATCAGTTGAGAATTCTAGTGATGAGAAGTGGAAACCATCCTATAGCAAGATGATTTCAAGAAGCGACTTCAATCATGAAGAAAGACGGCAATGATATAATGGTGAGATTGAAGAATATCATCTCAACCTTTGGAGCAGGTGAGTATCTATTGCGAGAAGACATTAGAATGGGCCTAAACACCAACTAGTAGCCGTAGAGTGCGCAATTTCCCTATATAACCATGCTAAGTTGTAGTCAAAACCCAATATATAGATTATGAGCAAGTCCAGCTCTATACGTGTGTCAGAGGTGTATTTTCACGTGGCTCACATCATTTTATTTTTCTTTTTAATCCAAATTCATAGAAATAGGGGTCCAAATTTTTTATTTTTTTGATAAAACATGTTAAATAAGGATCGATTTTGTTTGGCCCTCCAAATCATTGAGCCGAGCCTGATTATGAGTCAATCTAAAGTTTAAAGTAATTGGAGCCTATAGAAACCTTGTGTCTAAAGTGTCCGTAAATCCCCCGACCTTACCTGGTAAGTTTTAATGAAGTCATTTAATTACTTATTCAATGTCTTAGGTATAATAGCTACCCCTATTATGATATGATTAGCCTTACCCGTATATAGTGTATAAAATCTAATTGATAAGTTTATATATAAATTTACTTATTATTCTTTTTTTTTTTTAAATTACTAAGAGGTTCTGGGCCTAGACCCGTACATCTCCTCAGGTCAGGGACCAGAGCATTTTATATGGTTCCCTCTCAATAATTTACTTATTATTCGGTTTTTTCATATCCAAACAATCTAAATATGTTCGGATCATACACAAACTTGACTGCTATGTTTATTCGTACATAAACAAAAAAAAAAATGTTTTTCATACTATTAATTCATATGAAAATTGAGTTAATTCATACATTAACCATAACGTGTTAATTTAGCCGTTAACTGTTGATGACATAGATGATATAGCAGTTGGCATAGAACTGCGACCTTAACCAATCAGATCCATTTTAAATCTTATGATTGGTCTATTTTTAAGAAAATTGGAAGCAAATTGAGGTAGTTTTATGGTTTTCCAATTTGAAAGTAACTGAATTGACTTTTCATTTGATTACAAATGAATGATTCGATGATTATTAGAAAATATTGAAAACCTGCTTTCATAAAGAACTGTTTTTGTGATATATTCCTGACCAATTCTCAATATATCGAGAAAACTATTTATCATACTTATGTCAGTTATGTGTATACTCACTAATGCGAAAGTTGAGCGTTGACTAAACTTTTTTTTTTTTTTTTCATTTTTTGGTAAAACCATTACTCATTTAAGAATATGCAAAATTTAATGAAAGGGCATGACTTCATAAAACATTTTGTATATAACTAGGCACGTTTTTTTAATCTTTTAGATCATATCAATCCTAAAAAAAATAGAGCACATCCATCGATCAAACAATGAGTCGTCTCTCATGCTTTTTGCTTGTCGTATTGTGTGTTGGGTTGAGTAATGAGATTGCTTTGGAGAAAGACTCTGTACATTTTTACAACTCTCTTCGTCCGAACAACACACTCAAGATCCATTGTATATCGGACGAAGATGATCTTGGCTTTCATTTGTTGAGCCCTGGACAGATCTATGATTTCAGTTTTTATGAAAGTATTTTGAGGACGAAGATCGATTGTGATCTATGGCAGGGACCTGGTTTCAAGTTTCAAGCAAAGTTTAGAGCATATGAAGGTGGTGGTTTCATTATCCATTATGGTAAAAAGAATTTTTGGTATGCTAGAGAAGATGGTATTTACTTCACACATGGTAAAGAAATGCCTAAGTTAGAGTATAAGTGGTCAAACCAAACCCTTAACCGTCGATACAAAAATATTTAATTACTCAAATAAAATGGAATTTCGATTATCTTTTTTATTGTTAACTAGAATGCATATTATTGAATAAAAAAATTGCAATCATATTTACTGTCTATATGATTAATGGTGGATTTATAAAGATTTTTATTAAGAACAAACTAACATTAAGAATAACATAACAAAAACATCAAACAAATTTGCCTCATAACCTTATTGGAAGATGAAATAAATAATATAACCATATATAGATGGCATAATGAAACAAATAACCAATTTAAGTCCATTTAAAAGAAAATAGATTGTATTCAAAACATTTCTCAAGGTCGATATCCAGTACAAGAGTGCGATAATAGTAATAGCCCTTTCTGGAGTTCAATCACAACTCCAACCCAATGTATCTTTCTGTTCGGTAATGGAATGTACTAGTTAGAAGGTTGTTTTAATCATTTGATCGATTAAATCATCCTTTAAACCATAATACTATACCTTAAATCCAAACCCAAAATAAAAGATTCAGTCGCTATAAGTAAACTCAAAACATGAAACTGATTGATAGCATGTTGGAATCATTACTAGATTATATTGGTCTATGTAATACATGATCCAAAGTATATGTATTATATAAACTTTGTGAATGTGACGGTTTTATATGGGTTTGTTTTTAAAATATGTTCTATATAAACTGTTAAGAATACTATTTTGTTCTATGTATGATGTATATGATCCATACATAACTAAACTCCAAATCTAACATACTACATCCCAAATCCAAAAGTAGGCATAGGGGAAAAAGCACTACACCGGAACAAAGTAACAGCTAAATTAGGAAATGGAAATAAAATAAAACAAGAACTACAACAAGTCACGACTCTACTAATTTACTTCCAAAATTCAAGTTGTCATAGGAAAAGAAAGTGATAGAGACCCTTTAATAACAATGACACCACAAATATTTTCTTATTATCAAAATTGATTTCTAGATACATCAATGTACTGTGCAATACTATTAACTATTTTAGTGGAATGAAAAATACTGCAATTTTAGTTGATACAACCTGAGGTTAAAGTAGATGAAAACAAAAAAATCACTTACTAATTGGAATCTTGTTAGTGAAAATGTTATGCAAACAAATGAATTTTCTGGTCATCAGAATCCCAAGAAAGTAATTCCAAGATTGCACAAGTATCATAACCTCCATGAATCTGCAACTGGTCAGCCTCGAAGCTATACACACTACTCTTTAAACCGATCTTGCTCGATCCCTGAGCGCATTTTAACTTATGTTTATCCATGGCATATCTTATCCTCACTGAGTTCTCCCAGCGCCAAGTCATCTCGTATAACTTAATCAGAACAAGATAAGGAAACGATGACTTTGGCTCAGATCCTAACATTCTTTCTGCCACTGTCTCAGCGAGTCTCATGTCTCCGAGATCCAGAGATGCGCAGAGAATAGGTTCCCAGATATGAGAGCTTGGTTCAAAATGTATCTTCTCTGCAATGTCTTTTGCTTCATTGATCATACCGGCTCTGCAAAGCAATTCGATTATACAGGTGTAATGCTCGTTACCGGGATCAACTCCATAAGCCTTTTGCATTGAAGAGAAGATTTGAATCCCTTCGTTAACGAAGTTAGCGTAACAACAAGCTACCAAGATCCCCATGAAAGTCACTCTATCCGGCTTCAGATCTTGATCCATCAGCAATTGATGGAAAATGGCAAGGGACTCACTTGTTTTGCTGTTTCTTGCCAAGCCCATTATCACGGTGTTCCAAAAGAACAAATCTTTATCATCAGTTGTGGCAAACACTCCCATTGCTGAATCAACTACTCCGGTTTTGAAGTACATCTCCATGAGCGAGGTGGCTACTGCCGTGTCCAGATCAAACCCAAACTTGATAGCCAAAGAATGAACTTGAGCTCCTTGATCTAGCATCACAACGTTCATCGAGCTCAGAACGCTACTGAAGGTGAACTTATCAGGCCTAACGCTCTGCCTCAAGGAGAGGATAAAGACCCTAAGAGCATCTTCTCCAAAGCCATGCCACGAATAGCTAGCGACCAAGGAATTGCACAAAGCTGAATCCCATTTCTCCAACTGTTTGAAAAGCTTAAGCGAATCATCCAATCTGTTGCATTTGGAAAACATGTCAATCGCAGCTCCTGAAACAATGGTGTTAGAAAGAAATCCCATCTTGATGCAAAGAGCAATAGCCTGCTTACCCTTGCACAAGTCTCGTAAACCCGAGCAAATAGATACAACTGTCGAGACCGTGTACTCGTCGGGTTGATTCCCCATTTCTCTCATCAGACAAAACTGATCCAAAGCCACTTCTTTGTTGCCAGAATCCGAACAACACGAGATCAAAGAGTTCCACGAGATAACATCTCTATCCTCCATGGCTAAAAACACGGATAAAGCATAATCGAAAACTCCTAGCCTTCTATACATATCCATCAGTGAATTCCACACCACCAAATTTGACAAACTTACGCCACTGCAAATAACATTACCATGAATCTGTTCCCCATGGCGAACACAAGTAACAAGAGAAGCTAGAATCGAAAAAGTGAATTCCGTTGGCCCAATCATCAAACTTTGCATATCCAAGAAAATCCTCATCGCATATTCAGGAAACCCACAAGAAGCAAACCCTGAAATCATAGTGTTCCAGCTAACAACATCTCGTTCAGGCATTTCGTCGAACATGTCAAGTGCGTGATTGAGATAACCATTTCTGAGCATTCCTTTCAAGCAGACATTCCAGGATATGATGTTCTTATCAGGAATATCGTCGAAAAACTGGAAAGCATCGATGACGGAGCCGGATTTGAAGTAAAGCTGAAGACAGCGATTTCCCCAAAAAGTATTGGGTAGTAATCCAACTTTGACGAGCTGGGCATGGACGATTCTGGACAAAGTAGGACACTTTGAGAGCAAAGAGCGGTCTACGAGACGCGAGAAGTAGAAAGATAACGGCATGCAAAGTCCATGAGCTCGTCGGAGCAGTGAGAACATACATGTGAGGAGTTTTTTTTGGTTGGTTTTTTTAAAACTTGTACAAAAGTAAAGCCCAAAAAAAAACTTCAAACATAAATGCCTAAGAAAAAATACAACTCATATATTCGCCAAGTAACTATTCACGCGATGTTCCAACTATAGTTTTGTTTTTGTTTGTGGTAAAAATTTCTCTTCTAGACAAACAACTTACAATTGAGAATTTTTTAAAACTCGTACAAAAGAAAAGCCCAAGAAAAAACTTCAACGGTTTATAAATAAGAAAAATATTAAAAAAATGCACAACTTTAGAAAATATGCAAAAAAATACCCCAACTACTATGTGAGTAGATTAAAGACTCTAATTGGTGACCAATCAAAATAAAAAAAAAAAACAAAAAAGAACATTGAATTCCTTTAGTATTATACCATTTAAAAATAACATTTGGTACCATGAGTTCATTTTCGTTTCTCTTCGTTCTTTTTATTTATTGGAAAATTTATAACAAAAATGTTTCTCATCAATTCGGGAGATAAACAATAAAGAACAAAATATTCTCCTTCGTTCCTTAAATATTCGTTGTTCCATTCCCTTTCGTTCCTTTTTTTCTTCTTTCCTATTGTTCTTTTATTGGTCACCAGTCAGAACCTAAAAAAGAATACAACTCACATATTCGCCAAGTAACTATTCACGCGATGTTCCAGGTATGGTTTTGTTTTCGTTCATGGTAAAAATTTATTTTCTAGACAAACAACTTACAATTGAATTTTTTTTTGCAGAACAAGACTATGACAGACGTGTTCATTCCTTACCTTGCTATGAACTTCTTTGACAGATTTTTGTCTATGAATGACATTTTGGTAAGTCTTTCTCTACTCTTAAATGATTTTGCCAAGAATCACCGCTCTGTCTAGCTTCTTAGGAATATGTGTTGTGTTAATTAGAGTTTATGTTGATCTTGAATTGAAAAAATATAATTAGAACTAAGATGATTTTTTTTTTGTAGGCCACGGAAAACATCATGAGCGAGGAAATAGAACTTCTTGTCGTTTCTTGTCTTTCTCTTGCATAGAAGATGAGGTTGAAGGGAGAAGATGAGATTGGAAGTGGAATAAACTACTCTGAGAAGATAAGGCTAGCTGAGAGACGCATCCACGATGGCCTCGGGAACAACATGCACTCTGTTACCGCTTTCGCTTTTGCACCCCACCAGTACAGTATCTGTACAGGCGAGGCACTAGCTGTGACAGTCAACATCATCATCGTAGAGATTCAAGATGGTGAGTGTTGTTATCAATTTTGTGAATATGATGGACTATTCGACAATTTTATAGTTTATGTTTTTTGTTGTAGATGTGAGATTTACAACTTTCAAGCCATTAGTTTTTTTCGGTAAACAACTTTCAAGCCATTAGTTATCTCGGCATTGTTTAAATTAATTGAAATAAAGACATTTCTAGAGACTCTGATGTTGGAGAGCTGATAGTATCACTTTTAGTGTTATGAGTACTTGGAATAATAATATTGATATGGTCTACAAACTTTGGAATATCCTCATCAAAATCCAAACATAATAAATTTAATTTAATTTTTTTCTAGTTTTGGATCTTGTACAAATAATTGTTTTGCTTTGTCCATCTGCAATGTATTTATAACATAAAATTTTGTTGAATACATATACAAATATTATATATAAAAAATTATAAAAATAACACAAATACTTATGAAATATGTAATTAGTATTACAATATCATATTCGGACGCGTGTTTTGGAGTTCACTAGTAGCACAACGTGGAGGAATTGTTGGTAACCAATATTATCTTCAAACAAAGAAATCGATTTTCCATTTCCAACAAAATAACGCTTAGCCTTTCTTGAAAAGATTCACACCACTTAAAATCGAAGACCATCCATAAGATTGATATTTCCGAGCTTTCTTTGGCATTCAAGAATGAATCATCTCTGAAATATCTTGCTTTGAAGAGGCGAGCAAAGATCGTATTTGGGTTTTTTTTAAGTATACATGATTATCATCTAAATGAGAGCCATGTTATTTCCCATATCCACACAGACAAATCTTCTTTGCCTTAAACAATCTCTCTAGCCTCTTCAGGTACTCTGTTAATGGAAGCATATGCTTCATATCAAAGAGTCCAATGCAAAATAAGACTCATCGTTGTGTTAACACTCAATACATTGTCCCAAAACATTCAGTGAGTAACTATAGTTCATAAACTAATCAACATTTCAATATCAATCCTCACCAATCTAAGATAAAATCGGATTTATAACCGGTTTAAATGGAACTAGAGCATGAGCATGTGGATGAAGATGTTTGCGAACAAGTTTCTCATAAACTTTCCGAGTATGAACAATTGAATGTTGGGAAGATTGCACTTGTGTGTCAGATCAGATGCTCATCAAGAAATCTACATCACTTGCAAAAAAAAGAGAATGTACAACTTGTCTCACAGAAGAAACGTAAATAGCGTATGGAAGATAGACTTAGGCCGAATCAATTTCCTCGAAGTAGTTGAACTCAAGAAGCCTTGATGATTGCCTTTCTGCTTTCCCTTCACCACCAAAAACACACACACACACACAGAACAAAAGATTTCACATTTCCTGCATTTGTATGAAAAAGAAACATAAGTTGAGCAACACAAATTCGATTAATATACCTTTGCAGCATCCTTGAGAGGTCCCCAACACTCGATCCGATTGTATTTAGGTGAGCTTGAATGGAAATAAACCCATACATAAGCATCCATTAGCTCAGGGTTCTCTCTAAACATCACTGAATCTCCATGGACCACAGCTTTTAGTACCTATCTCAACCACAATGCCAAAAGAGTTAGATCTGAGTGAGTCTAAAGAACCAATACAAAAGAAGAAGGAACATGAAGAAGACTAACCAAAGGCAATTCCTTGGAGAATATGTGATACCTAAGCTCTGCAGCCACATCCTGCAATAAACTCGGGCCGCTAACACAACAATGAACATGTAATCTCAACTCTTCTTTCACCTTCTTCCACTCAGCAACCACATCGTCTTTCTTGTACCAGCCTTCGAGTTGATCCAGGTTGATTACGTTGGAGATGGTTAAGGTTAAGTTAGCTGTGAAGTCACAGTGGGAAAGAATATATGTCCGCGGCGTAATAATCCCTCCGGTAGTCTTGTTCACCAGTAGCTCCCCTAGGAAATCCACTTTGAGCTTGGAGGAATCGAAGTTTGCTTGCGGAACCAAAAGCCTCACAGCCTAATGTACAAACATATCCAAACCATTAAGATTCACAATGTAAACATGTAATCGAAAACATTGAATAAAGAAGCATATATGTGTTAATAGCAATAGCAATAGAGATAGAAATAGTCATTCACACAAACCAACAAACTGTATTCATCAAATACAACATCTACATACAAAAACCGATTTTAGAAACGAACAACATCTAGATGTTGAATCTGGGATGCAGCATCTAGATACACAAACGGATAGTGCCAGAGTCATTTCTTGTTTGCTCATTTACCAGAAGATTGGGCTAAAAAAATCTGGAATCAGAAGACAAAGTATCACAAAAAAGTCCCCACGTACGATCCTTTCTCATTTCGAAGACCTCAAATGCAGAGGTTTTGGGTTGCAATTCAAATTATAGTGAGATCCAATTCAACAATATTCGATTATAATCAGAGCTCTCACAATCTGCGTCTCTCAATCCACAAATCTTATAACATTTAGTTTGCTTGTGGAACCAAAAGCTACACAGCCTAATTCACAATCATATCCACACCATTAACATCCACAATCTGAAGTAACTCCACTATATAAACATTGAATAAGAAGTACGAATGTATTAATCCAACATTGAACATTGAATTCACCAAAAGATTGAGCTAAGAATCTGGAAACAGCAAAAACTCCCCAATTACGATCCTTTCTCAATTTGAAGACCTAAAAATGCAGACTTTTTGGTACCATTTTGAACATAAAGCTCAATGTCATATTATAATCAGATTCCAATTCAACAATTATTCGATTAAGAACAGAGCTCTCGCAAATCTGCCTCTCTCAATACACAAAATCTTATACATTTAGCCAAAATTCAAAAATTATACATTGAATATTGAACACTGAACACTGAATTCACCAAAAGATTGAGCTAAAATAATCTGGAAACAGAAAAAATCCCCAATTACGATCCTTTCTCAATTTGAAAACCTAAAAGTGCAGACTTTTTAGTTCCAATTCCACAGTTATTCGATTAAGAACAGAGTCCTCGCAAATCAGCTTCTCTCAGTACACAAAATCTTATACATTTAGCCAAAATTCAACAATAAAGAAACGAATTGCTCACCTCGGAGACTAGGGTATTGTAAGTGACACCACCGTCGCTAATGGCGGAACTTCGAGGAACCCTAAATCTTGTCTTCAAGAGCTTGCCGCAGAAACGGTGACGATGACCGATGATTTTGCTATTGGGTCGAGACAAAACGGGATTGTGGTAATAAGGAACGATGTAACAGGCCATGGAAGGAACATAACAACAGGGTTAAGGTTAATGCATGAACAACAACAATGCTTCTTCTTCATTGTTCATCTTCCACCATTTTTATCGAGAGAGAGAGAGATGTGGAAGAATGTACTCGCTCTCTGTGTTGAGCTTCTTTCTCCACACAAATATAATTTTACAATTTGATTTTGGATTTTCTTCCAAATTTTTATGATTTAATTTTTGTTGTTATCGAAATTTATGATTGGTGGGAATTGAGTTGAGAGTTGTTCCACGTAAGCAATTTCGTCTGGTTTTCCATATCTTTTTAGATAATGGGCTATGGCTTCAATATTAAGTTGTTAACTGAAAAACAAGAGTCTAGGAATGCTCTAAAATTCTACTAAAATAAATTTATTTTGAAAAATCATCTCATTAGTTTTTTTTTCAAAAATATTATCATTAGTTTTATATTTTAATAAATACCATAAAAAACGTTTAATGGTTTAGAATTTTTTTGTTTTAAAGTTTAATAAGTTTACTATTTAGTTTTTAGAGTTTATGATTTAATTTTGAAGGTTTACGGTTTTTATGCCCGAGACCTACCTCTACCTAATCCTAACGCAGATAAAGAAATTTTTGTTTGGAGTAACAAGGAGAATAAATTTATGGAGGTATTCCCAGCCTCCAAGACATGGGATCAACTACAAGTGAGACGAGAAAATGTTGTGTAGAGCCGGTTGGTCTGGTTTCCTCAGGGAGTCATAATATTCTTGTTTATCACATGGCTTGTTTTTCGTGACCATTTTTCAACTAGTGTGAGAATGTGAAATTGGGGGCATAGAGCAAGTTGTGTTTTAGGTGGAGAGCGAGATGAGAGCAGAGACCATTTATTAGAGTTCGAGATTGACCATAGCTCATGAGTGGCCCGAATAGGATGTATTTATGGTCTTAAAGTGGAATTTGATTCAAAATAGGACGGAAAAGCCATTATCTTGAGAGGTATATGTTAGGAATCCAAATTTCATATTGAAAATTATGATAGAATCTAAATAGTATATAAAAAGAAATAGACCAATCTATTCATTACCAATTGATTTTGAGTTCGAAGCCTAAAAAACTTAACATAAACATACCAAACACATCAAAAACAAAAGAAACTAGCCTATAACTCTAAGAGCATCTCCATCGGTTGAAGTTCTTAATCTTAGAATTTTATAAATATAAAATATTATAATTTTATTATTGAATTAAATTTTAAACAATAAATATAAAGATCTAATGTAGTTAAGACAAGTGACATAAAGTGGTGAAAATCGGTTCTGAATTGAGAACCGATTATGTGTCTATCTCATTCTTTTTTTTATTTTATTTTAATTATTTTAATTAGGAGAAACTTAATCAGATTCGAAAGCCCAAAACTCATAGTTACTTTTGTCCGTGAGTATTTTGGTTTTAATAGTTAATAGACTTTAAAGCCCAAAACCTAAAAACTATATGTCCAAGCTCATGTACTTATGTTTCTCGTTAAGTGATTTAGAAACTCTAAATTATAATTAGTCTCAGCATTCACCACGATAATCTAAATTAACACGACTCTCCATTCAATTTTTTTTTCCAGAGGTTTTGAGAATTTCTTATCGTTCGATATTCTTCCATGCTTCTCCGAATTATCAATCGGATCGGTGAGTTTTTAATCCTTTTTTAAATAAATTCTGATATCTTCGTTTAATCTAATCCTAATATTCATTCACCATAATATTCCATTGATAACATCAAGAGTTCTCTGTAATTCGGTATTACAATAATTTTCCTTGAAATATAATTTTAGTTTTCAACTTTACAGTCTACGAGTTAGAGTTACAGATGTATTTTTTTTTTGAAACTGAGAGTTACAGATGTTCGTCCATGGATGTATTGTCAATTGTCATAAACTTGTTTTACTATTTGTGCTTTTCTTTATCAATTATATTAATAATTTTATGTAATAATATATTTGTTATATCTTTCAGATGAGTCGATTTGCCGTTGGATATATACATATAGAAATATCATCTAAACCAAAGAAACGAGGTATGGCATCAGTATCTAATTAGATGTTCATGTAATTTTACAGTCATATGTTTCTTTTAAAATTATGAAAAACATTGAGTTGATTTAAATCAACTTGGTTTGATAAGCATGACAATTTGCTAGAATATATCATGTCAAAAGATAAAGTTTTCTGTTTACGTTATTATTTATTTAGAGGTGATATAGAAAAATAAAGTGGAAACGATGCCGTTGTGTCATAGGGTTTTTTCTAGCTAGAAAAAACCTGACAAATTAGCTCTCCATGAGGATTCCACAATATTACTCGATCTAAGTGTAATTAATTATTGAATCAAGATTAGTGTACCGTACATGCATGCTTTGTATAAATAAGTGTAACATGGTATGATGAAAAATGAATATCATGTTAAAAAATAAATAATTGTAATAAGTAATGTTGTTTTGTAAATATACCTAAAAAAAAACATTGTTGTTTTCTAAAAATACCTTAAAAAAAAACATTACGACTTTTTAATGTTTTAGAAAGACATTGTCCATTTTTTTGAAAAAAAAGGTAGTAAAATCTTTTATAAATAAAATTGATCATGATGTATTTGGTCTGTTGGTGGATGAACTGCTCGTCTTTCTGACAAAGAATAGATGGTTGTTATACTCTTATTTGTTAAAAGTGGAATACTTCAAAAATAAATTTATCAGACTTATTTATGTAGGGATGTTTTATTTTTCTTTGTTGTTGATAATTTGTTTGCAAAACATGAGTTGAATTTGAAAAATGTGAGAAGACAATGTTACGATGAAGCAAATAAAATGAAGCTCAATCTTCATATTACTTTCTCCATCATAACCTTGTCCTCTCACATTTTAAAACTCAACACATATTTGGCAAACAAATCATCAATTACAAATTTTAGAAGAAAAAAACATGCATCTTTTACCTGAATAGCTCCAACAATTTTTTTTATAACTATTCTACTTTTATCAGCAAATATGAGTACAACAACCTTTTGTTATTTTGAAAATATTAGCAGACACATCCGCAAACAGATCAAATACATCATGATCAACTTTATATGTAATAGACTTACTATTTGAGTATTTTCTTTGTAAAAGAATAGACAATATCTTTCTGAATCATTGAAGCACTCGTATGGTTATTTCTTCTATCGTGTCTTTCACTAGCTCTAAAAAAATATTTTATTCGCATACTTTTCTAACTCATCATGACCATGAAAAGATAGTCATTGCCGCAACATGCGTTTAGAGACATCCATCAAGGCATTTAATCATATACGATAATTATTTTTTCACCATATCATCCTGCTTAGACAAATAATGGATGATAGATTGACACTGATTCATTAAATAATCACTCTTATTGACAGCTTTGTTATGGATGTTATTGATCTCACCCACATGGAGAACTAATCTTCAAGGTTTATTCGAACTAGAAAAGCCTTATATCACAAATGCATCTTTTCACTTTGATTTTTTAATGTCATCTCTAAATAAGTAACATCATAAACAAAAACCATTATCTTTTGACACGCTATACTCTAACCAATTATCATGCTGACGTAGCGGAGGCTACATCACATACTTGGCAAACCAAGCTCGATTAAATCGCCTTAATGCCTTTCAAATAATATGTTTGGGAAAATTATGACCATAAGGTTTTCATTCCCCTCAGTTTAGATATTTTGTTTGAAACGTATTTGCTCAATGAGGGATTCTTATTTTATTTTTAATTAATACTTTTTGCATTCATCTCTGCACAGATATTGTCATTATGATCGATACTCTTTTTTTTTTAAAGTGTCAATGAACCTTTTATGATTTGGGATGTAGCTCGGAAATGATCAAAGTTATACATATATAGTTCAATGCTTCTTGTTTTTAACTATAGGTTTCCAAATTTTCACTTATCCTTCGATATGTGTCAAAATTTGATGCAATGTTGCCTACAAACTTCTATTTTTATTACTCCTTTATACATAAATTTTTCATTTAAAAGTATTTCATGGGTTAAGACTCCCATGGGAAGGGTCGACCAAAATTTTAATCGTTACTTCGAATTTACGAGTTGTTTCAAATTTTCGACTTATTAACACCACATTTCTTTCTTATCGATCTTTGCCAAAATATCCTCTTACATTCTTGGATCGATACTTTTTTTCCACGAAGTTTTAACTCCCTCTAATTGTTTTTACTCCATTCGGAGTAGAAAAATTCACACTTTAGTGGTATATATGTCGATGAAACTGATTTCATGGAATAAATCCATGATGTGTAATCCACCACATCGAATCTCATGCTACCAAATTGCCTTGACATCTCACTCTTCTAATATAATCAAATATGATTGACAAAACAAACCAAAAAGTTATTGGCAAACTAGTTGGATCTTCGAAAACCAGTGTGCCGCTAAGTCTCATGTTGGAGTCTCGCTGTTGAGGAAGAGATAATTATTAACATGTTTTGATATCCGGTCTGAGGAGACTATACGAACATAAGGCTTAATTAGAACTACTTGATTACCAAAATCTTTTTGATCAAATCTCACTGTTACATCCATTTGTCAAGATATTGTAAATATCATAACCATTACTTTTTAAATCAAATTTAAAATTATAAAAACAAGAAAAACGTTGTTGGAGAGAAGAGTTCCACAAGAAAACAACACACATGCAACAACTCACGACCATAGATCATTTAATCTTTAACTTCCTAATGGTACGTTTTAGTTAATTTTTTAAAAACGACAGTTATGTGCATGATGTTAAATTAAAAAAAAAAAACGCCATTACAAAATAGTAAAAACGACGGTTACAAAAATGATGTTTTGGATGAATGTAAGGAGATTAAACATTGTATAAATTATTTTTTGTTCTAGATCCTTTTAACTAATAATTAATAATCTAATATTATAGAGATAAATAAGTAAAATAAACTTAAATGATGCATATAAAGTTGAAGAATTCAGATAATATGAAACAAAGATAAATCGCTAAAACATCTTATAAAATAAAACGGTGGAGTAACAATTAACAAGCGCGATACTGATAATATGGATAGAGAAAGTATAAATCAAGATCATTTCTTGTCGACAACTTGTTTCTTGGCCAAGTCAGAGACGAGCCAAGAAGAGAAGTTCTGGAGAGTGGTGTTGTCGACTCGAAAGCCGGACTGGGTAAATCTCTTGAGCTGAGCCCAAGTGAAGTCAGGGTACTTTCTAGAAGCTTCTTCGCCTTCCACAAGCTCAGGAGGAGGAACAATGAGCTTGTCTTCTCTAGGACAAGAGAAATACACCAATGACCTTCTTACTTTCTCCATGTTAACCACTGCCCTGTGGAAACAGCTCTTGTAGTTTCCGTTTGACAATGCCTTCCACATCAAAATCCAAAACAACAAATAATTTCAACTAAAATCTTATGAGTATTAATGATCAAATGTCCTAAACTTATAATTGTATTTCAAAATCATTTTAAATACATAAACCGATATTAGTCTGATAAGTATTAAGCATTATGTCTCTTGTATCTAACATTTTTGTAACTTTTGACAAAATTTGCTGGCCATGTTCATTATAATTTATGAAGAAACGTACCATGAAGGTGTCTCCAACGTTGACGACGAGTGCACCGGGACGAGGGCGCACGGTCTGCCACTTACCTCCAGCAAAGACCTCCAAACCCACGACATCGTCTTGAAGCAGAACGGTTATAGCCGTTGGGTCATTATGGGGACCTACACCAAGAGCTTTGTCCGGCTGCTTGCACGGCGGATAATAGTTGCATCTAAAGACGGCATGTCCATCTTCGAAGAATCTCCGGTAATATGTCCGGTCTTTTAAACCCATACTTATTCCAAGTAGCTCCATCAACTCCAGAGTCAAACGGTTCATTCCCTCACAAAATTCTTGGAACACTTGACTGAAACAAAACAACTTATTATTAGTTTTTGCAAAACCAAAAAGTTCCAAGGACCAAATCAATTAAACAATTTCTCTTTACACATTATTTGCAAAAAAAAAAAAAAAAAAAAAATTTCTTTTTANAAAAAAAAATTTCTCTTTACAAATTAGAAAATGTAATCTTATAGCAAATAGGGTTTGCCATAGCGTTAAGTATATGCATTTACCCGATCTCTTGACGATCATCGCCTAGCCTTGATGTTAGAAACTCCTCAATGACTTGAGGTGGACCTTGTTTGAAAGCCAAAGTCAAAGTCTCATTCCATGGAAGATTGGAGGAAAATCTCTGGCTATGACCTGCGGTATAGCCAGAGATATCCCCCGGGGATCTGTAGGCCTTTAGCTTCTCCTCTTTGGATAGCCCAAAGAACAAACTCGATGCCTCAAGTGCTTTGTCAGCCAAGCCCGACTTGAAGCGATGATTGATCACTAGAAACGTACCGTGAGCCATGCACGCTTCTCTCACAGCCTTAGCTGCAAGCTGTGTCTCGGCCTCATCGCCATTCAAGAACCCACTCAGGTCGATGATTGGAAGGTCGAGGTCGCCTTCCGAAGGGGTCACATCTTTTTCAGGCCAGAAGAATTCGGCCGGAACATTTGGTTGGTTTTGGAGGAGGGAGAAGTTGACGTCGGAGGAATTCATTTGGTTAGTTTGTGAGTCCTTTAACTTCACCATTTTTAAGGTATTTATAATAGATATATATGCATCTATTTACAGATTTTTATTGATCTTTATCCTTTTTTCATGCCTATGTGTCTTTGTATACAATAGAATGCATATATATATCTTTTTTTTCTCCCTTTTTTTTACAATTCCCTATATATTTTTATCTTTTTGTCAATGCGAATGTGTATAAATATTTCTATCTTATAGGATTGTTTTCAAAATCATAGCAATCACTAAAATGTAAAATACAAGCACGTATAGAAGCTTCAAACACAAATCAGATATTCCTTTACTGTTTTTACTCCGTGTCAGATTTAACTATTTATATATATCTAATGCAAACACAACAAATTAACGAAAAAAAGATTTCACCCTTATCTTTATTTTATTTTTGGACGTGTGGCACCCTTATCTTTATTTTATTTTGGACGTGTGGCACCCTTATTTATCAAGATAAGAATAAAATTCGCCTAACTAGGTATATATAAACATTACAATTTACCATATATAAAAAAGATTTATTTACCATACATAATCACCACTATACTGTCAACACATAATTTTTTTCCCTTACACTTGAAAATATTTTACCATATTTGATAAATTTAAATATAAAAGTAATTTTTTCCATTTCTTAAAAATAAGAATAAAAATTAGACTGGAATTTGTAAGTTATTGGTTGTATTATTGTTACCTCTGTAAATGTAATAACCAGAATTAAAATCTTATAGTATAATGAGTTGTGATTGGTGATTGCGAATAAGTCGTGTGATCGAATAAGTTGTAACTTGATGTAACTATAGGTAGATCAAATTTGTCCCCAAAAATCTAGTCTTAAGGGATTTCTAAAATTTCTGGAAAATAAATGGTTTCATGATAATATTTATATAAATCCGTAGACCGTTCCAAAAATCCTGAAAATACAAGAGTAGCTTTCTAAGATTTCAAGGAAACTACAAAAATGTGTTTGTGATTTTTATAATTTTATGGAGCAATGAGAACTCCAACTCCATAAAACTGAAGAAAATAATGGTTTTGGATCAGATCGTGGAAGAGAGTTTAGATCACATAAATTAGTCAATTCCCTAGAAGATTCTTTCTACTTTACTCTTTCTTGGTCAGTTTATCAAATCTAGAACTGAGAATCAAGAATCGAGTTCAAGCGAGAGAGAGTAAAAGATTGAAAAAGAAGAGTTTGTTATTAATCGCTTTCTTAACCTTATCTTTGTACATCGTTACATTATATATACAAGATTAATAACCTGGTTTACTGTTAACCAAACTAACAATCAATGTTAATCAGTAAACCACCAAATCAGCTACTAACCAAACCGGTATATCATAATACGCCCCTCTCAAGTCTTTAGCTTCGATGTGTCTGGTGGAAGATAAAGACTTGAAATCGACATCCTGTTCAGCAAAGAATAGAAAGGACCTGGATGCAATGGTTTGGTTAAAATATCAGCTAGCTGATTACCAGTAGAAACATGAAGCGTCTTCAACCTGCCGGCCTTGATTTGATCTCGAACTGTATGGTAGTCAATTTCTATATGTTTAGTACGCTCATGAAAAACTGGGTTTGTGGCGATGTGAATTGCAGATTTGTTGTCACAGAACAACTTTGCTGGACTAGTGACTGTAACATGAAGATCAACAAGCAGTTGCTGCAACCAAATCAGCTCACATGTAGCCAAAGCAAGGCTCCGATATTCAGCCTCCGTACTACTCCTGCTTACCACAGGCTGTTTCTTAGATTTCCAAGAAATCAAAAGAGTTACCCAGATAAACACAAAAGCCAGTAATAGAGCGCCTTGTGTCCTTGCAGGTAGCCCAATCAGCATCAACAAAACCATTTAAACACAGCTCAGAATCAGCAGAATACATCAAACCTTGACCCGGATTGCCTTTGATATATCGAAGAACCTTATGAGCAGCTTGAAGATGGATATCAGTCGGAGCAGAGAGAAACTGGCTGAGCTGATGAACAGCAAATGTAATGTCAGGTCTTGTGATGGTAAGGTAAAGAAGACGACCAACCAATTCTCGATAAGTAGTAGGATTAGGCAATGCCGTACCAAGACCCTTTGTAAGATGCAAGGAAGGATCCATAGGGATAGAACTCGGCTTACATCCCAAAAGACTCGAATCTTCTAAGAGATTCATTGCATATTTTCTCTGACACAAGGCAATTCCATCAGCATTGCGTGCAATCTCCAAGCCAAGAAAGAAACGAGCCGGACCAAGGTCTTTGATCTTAAATTCTGACCGGAGAAGATCCTTCAAAGATTCAACGGCATCATCATTGTTGCTAGCAATCATGATATCATCCACATAGACCAAGACAGCAACAAATGAGGTAGGAGTGACACGAACAAAAAGAGTGTTATCAGCAGGAGACTGAACGTAGTTCGCACCCAAAAGTACCGAAGAAAATCGTTTATACCACTGACGAGACGCATGTTTCAAGCCATACAAAGACTTCCTAAGACGACACACGTGATTAGGAGGCAAAGGTGTTCCATCGGGTGGAGTATATCCTTGAGGTAATCATAAAAATTTCCTCATCTAGTTCACCATGTAAGAAAGCATTAGAGACATCCATTTGAGTTAAACTCCAACCCTTTGCAGCAGCAAGAGCCAAAAGAAGCTTAACACTAGTCAACTTAGCTACCGGTGAAAAAGTGTCCATGTAATCTACCCCTTCCTGTTGTGTAAATCCTTATGCCACTAAACGAGGTTTATAACGCTCCACTGTCCCATCCGCATTATATTTGATCGTAAAAACCCATTTATTACCAACCACATTCTTATCCGGAGGTAAAGTTTCAATATCCCAAGTATGATTCTGTTCAAGAGCTTGCAGCTCCACATTCACAACTCCAGTCCACTTCTCAGATGCCATGACCTGTTTAAAGGTTTTCGGTTCTGTCTCCAGAGAATAGGCAAAAATGTAGGACTGAAAAGCAGGTGTGAGCTTGTCATAAGAGACAACAGAAGAAATGGGATAAGGTGAAGTATGAGTAGGTAAAGGAAGATACTCAGGAAGAGAGGAAGTGGAGGAAGAAAAAGGGACAAGGTTACAATGATACTCAGACAGATAACTAGGAGCCTTAGCAGTTCGTTTAGGTCTAACAATAGGGACAGGACGCAAACCGTCATCAGATGCAACAGGACTATGTGCTAAAGATGAAGTACTAGAATGTGCAGAAATAGCAGATGTATGCACAGGAGAATCACCCAAAACAGATGGAGAAGATACATATGGATTATCAGGTAAAGGAATGAGCATAGAATCCACAAAATGTAAAGGTGCAGGAAGAGGCAGAATAGAGTTAGAAAACATATCAACTGCCTCAGAGACAAACTCACTGGTTTTAAAAGGAAATTCATTTTCATGAAAAACCACATTTCGTGAAATCAAAACCGAATGAGATTCTAAATCCAAAACCTTATATCCTTTGTATCTGGAAGGGTAACCAAGGAAAACACATGGTTTAGCATGTGGAGAAAACTTTGTACGATCTTTTTGAAATGTAGAAACGTAGCACAAACAACCAAAAGATTTTAGCAAAGTATAATCAGGTTGTTTAGCAAGAAGAGTTTCAAACGGAGTTTTACGATGCAATAAGGGTGAAGGCAAATGATTAATAAGAAAAATGGCAGTCATGATGCAATCACTCCAATACTGTAAAGGCACATTTGATTGGAAAAGTAAAGAACGAGCCACATTAAGCAAGTGTTGATGCTTCCGCTCAACAACAGAATTCTGTTGAGGAGTATAAGCACAGGAGAAATAATGAAACATGCCATGTTCTTTTATCAAAGATGGAAAAGCTAATTCAGGTGCATTGTCAGAACGAATAGCTTTTACTTTAGAGTTCTACTGAGTTGCAACCATAGTGAGAAAAGAAGGAAAAATCGTAGAAACATCTCCTTTATTCTTTAACATATAAACCCATGTCACTCGAGAACAATCATCAACTAAAGTGAAAAAATATTTGTAACCTTCAACAGACTCGACACTAAAAGGACCCCAAATGTCTATATAAACCAAATCAAATGGCTTAGGAGCCAAATTATTATGAGAAACATAAGCTAATCTTTTCTGTTTTGCTAGCGGAGAAATGGAACAATGAGTCGAAGGAACAGATTTGAATGATGGTAAAACAGAAGAAAGACTTTGTAAAGCAGCTGGTGATGGATGCCCTAGGCGTTGATGCCAAAGATTTCCATTAGCCAGTAAAGATCCACAGAAAGATGAAGAATGAAGAGATGATGATGAGAGGGTTTCATTCTGAAGAATGTAAAGATTGTTGTAGATATTACCCCTCCCAATCATCAAGCCCTGAGAAAGATCCTGAATGATGCAAAAATCAGGGTAAAAATGTGCATAACACGAGAGAGTTTTAATTAAACAACTAACACTTATCAAATTGAAATGAAAATCAGGAACATGTAACACATCATAAAGAATCTGAGAATCAGATATATGAATCATGCCAGTGTGTGTTATAGGAACTCTAGTACCATTTGGAAGAGACACAGTCACACTTGAAACCGGTATGAGTTCCCTAAACATCGTTAGATCAGAACAAACATGGCTAGAGGCTCCACTATCAATTATCCAAGCATCAGAGGGCAAAGAATTTTGAAGAGATGAAAGGCATTGATTTTTAAATGTGAGAACATTGTTTATGTATTTAAGGCTGGTAGAGGGAAAGGGAACAATACCCGAAGTAGATTTTGGAGCCATGACACCATGAGCAATGATTGAAGCAGTACTAGAGGTACTTGAGGAAGGAGCTGCAGGATCTGGAACTTTCATTTGAGAAGTGAATTGAGATATGAGGTTCTGTAATTGTTGAGGTGAAAAATCTTGAAGTTTCAGATTGTTACCACCACTAGTAACATGTGGAACAATCGGATAATATGGTGGTTGATAATAGCCAACATCAGACGACACATTTGCAATAGCATTGGTCTTCGAAAATGACATAGGCATGTGCAGTTGTGATTGAGACTGTTGCATTCGTGGTTGAAGATGAGTGTTATAGTTGTAGTTAGAACCACTAGTCTTATAGCCAGGAGGATATCCATGAACCTTAAAACATTTCTGAATAGTGTGTCCCATCTTCCCACAATGTGCACAATGATAACCACGTCGCAACAATGTCATTACACCTAGACCATACACCATAATCACGATGATCTTCATGTGGTTTCAGAATCTTACCATCAATGAATCCAAGTTTATTGCGAACATCCAATGCCATCCGTACCGAACGGCTCCAAGAATTAAAATCTGAAGTTGTATTCAAACGATCGGAAACCAGAGAAAGTCCCGCATGATCATTATTGTTCAAATAGTATGGATTTTCGTAATGATCAGAGGATCTGGAGTTATCGGAGGAGATCGGAACAACGGGAGGTGTCACCGGAATCGATGTGGATGTGGAAGTCATTTTCGAGAAGATTCAAAGAAATGTGTAGCGAAATGAACAAGAAACAGAGAGAAATTCGCTAACACGAAGGTCAATCAAAGAGAGAAAAGACGAATTAGAACATAGAAGCAAGAAATTACGCCGATGAAGAATTCACCAATCGCAAGAACAAACTGGTACGCAAATCGCGAAAAAGAGAAAGCGGAACACTCATCTTCGTCAATCTTCAATCAAAACGCGAAAAACTCACGATGAAGCTCTGATACCATATCAAATCTAGAACTGAGAATCAAGAATCGAGCTCAAGCGAGAGAGAGAGTAAAAGATTGAAGAAGAAGAGTTTGTTATTAATTGCTTTCTTAACCTTATCTTTGTACATCGTTACATTATATATACAAGATTAATAACCTGGTTTACTGTTAACCAAACTAACAATAAATGTTAATCAGTAAACCACCAAATCAGCTACTAACCAAACCGGTATATCATAATACAGTTCTTGGTCATATGTGTGTTGGAGACATAATAATGCATACACCAAAAACCAAGTACACATGCAAGAGCCATCATTCTTCCAAAGCCATTATCTTACTGTACACTCTTCTCTTCTTTCACTACTTGAGAGCCTCTTTCTAGGAGCAGCTTCTTTTCTCTCCTCTTCAGCCACATCTTCTACGCCTTCTATTTCAAGAAAAATTGCTGTAAATAACAGCAAGTCAACAAATTTTGGCAAGGTATTTCGGTGAGAAATCTTGAATCCGATTTCACATATTTACTTTATTTGAGCATCTTTATCCATATCCGATCTGAATTACACGAACTTTTTGGATAAAAGTAATATAAATTTTTCGTTTTGAGTTCAAATAATTGATTCCAACAGGTAAGGTTTTGGATCGGTAAAATACCCGTTTAGATAATTAAAATTATTTATAAGTTCTTAAATTTTCTTAAAATTACCAACAATTCACAAAATTAACTAAAATTTTCTAAATATTATCCAAATTATCCAATATTTCACAATATTATCCAAAATTACTCATATTTACATGTTTTGATAGTGATTTTAACTATCCAAATTACTTGTATCCTATTTGCTACCCATATTACCTAAGCCCTCTTTTTAAGCGTACACTTCGAATAGTAATTTTTTTTTTTTTGATAACTGAACAGTAAGTTTTGATACCCTAAAAATTCTTAACCGCTACCCATAATGAATATGCCCAATCGCTCAATCATATGTTTTCACTTTCTTTTCCTTACTTTTTGAGACCTCTCCCTTAACGATATCTTATGTATTCCGTCTTCAAATAAGAATCTCATATCTATACCTGTTGAGGAGTGATCTAAGCTCGAGTCAATTTCGTTTACGGTATTATCTCTTTCTCTCTGTGGAACTCAGCTGGTTTAGTCACTAAGACTGGTTATCGGTTATGATCCAATTAGGTGGTTAGGCTTGTCTGGTTTAGTTCCGGTTATTGTGAATCCCTAAGTATAAAGGGATAAATACAGAGACGTTAGAGTGTAAGGTGAGTTGATTCAACTTCTTGTATCTTCTTCTTCTCTGAGCTTCTCTGTTCTTGAGAGCTCATTCTTGGCATAGTGGATTTGCTGGATTGATTCTGGCCCGAGACGTAGCTTCCTCACATCGAGGGGTGAACTCGGTTATCAATTGCTGTGTCGACTCGTTCATATTCTTTTCTTGTAACAAACGAGTGAATCATAAAGAGAGAAGAGATAAAGAGAGTTCATGTGAGAGATCCGAGCTAAATCGAAGGTCGTCATCGATATATAGGTTCATCAATTGGTATCAGAGCCTCGGCTCGAGGTTCGATGGCGTCTACACGAACGGAAGTGGCGGTGTTCGACGGATCTGGGGACTTCTCGCTCTGGAAGATCCGGATGAGGGCTCACTTCGGGGTCCACGGGTTGAAAGAGGTTATCTACAACGATAACTTCAAAATGACTGTGCCGGTTCCTAAAGATGGAGATTCGAAGCTGGGACAAGGTGAAGAATCGTCTACAGACCAATCGGCGAAGGTAATTCTTGATCCCGTAAAGCTTGAGAAGGATGAAAAGGCCAAGAATCTGATATTGATAAATATCGGGGATTTGGTCTTGAGGAAGCTTGAAGATTGTGAAACCGCATGCGCTATGTGGTCTATGTTAGAGAGACTCTATCTCTCGGACACCTTGCCAAATCGCATCTTTATCCAGCTATAATTCTACACGTTTAAGTCCAGCCCAACTAAGTCTATTGATGTGAACGTCGACGAGTTCCTCAAGATCGTTGCAGAGATGAGTAGCTTGAACGTGAGTGTCTCTGATGAGATTCAGGCCATATTGTTTCTTAGTTCATTGCCAGCAAGCTTTGATCAACTTAAGCACACGCTTAAATATGGTAGAAATTCTCTATCACTTGAGGAGGTCATCTCAGCTGTACGATCAAGAGAACGTGAACTTGCTGAAAGCAATAAGGTTGAGAAAAGCTCGTCAACTGTGCTTTACACAAAAGAAAGAGGAAGATCATATACCAGAGATGGAAACGAGACGAAGGTAAAGGAAGGACTGCCTGAAGGGTGATTGACTCAGGGTGTACTCATCATATGACATCAAGGAAGGACTACCTGATCAGTTTCCAAGAAACTGGAGTTAACAACATACTTCTTGGAGATTTTCACAGTGTTGAGACTTCAGGGATTGGATCAATCAGATTGAATACTCATGGAGGAACTGTCAAGATACGACACAACATCAAATATGTTCCCCATCTTCGGAGAAATCTCATCTCAACCCCAACTCTCGACAAATTGGGTTTCACACATACATGTGGAGATGGTAAAATCATGTTTCATAAGAATGGTAAAGAAGCTCTACGTGGAGCTATTCAGAAAGGTTTGTACATTCTTGATGGTGAAACAATTACCGATGAAGTATGTAATGCTTCAGTCACTCAAGCTCCCATGTCTGTCGGGTATAGTCGTCTCGGGCACATGAGTTACAAGAATTTACAGATTTTGGTCAGAGATGGTGTTCTGACGAAGAAAGAGATCGGTAAAGAAGCTCACTGTGAACACTGCGTCATGGGAAAGTCAAAGCGGGTCAGTTTTGAAGCAGGTAAACACGACACAAAACATGTCCTTGACTACGTTCATGCGGATCTGTGGGGATCCTCAAAAACCCCACCGTCAATGTCTGGTAACCATTACTTCCTCTCTATTATTGATGATCATTCTAGAAAGGTTTGGTTATTTTTCTTGAAAACTAAAGATGAAACTTTTACTAAGTTTTGTGAATGGAAAAATCTAGTTGAAAACTAGGTTAACAGGAAAGTGAAATGTCTAAGAACCGATAACAGTTTGGAATTTTGCAACAATGTCTTTGATGAGTTTTGCTGGAAACAGGGTATTGAAAGACATAGGACGTGCACTTACACTCCTCAGCAAAATGGAGTGGCTGAACGAATGAACAGAACCGTCATGGAAAAAGTGAGATGCATCTTAAATGAATCAGGTCTAGAGGAACATTTCTGGGCTGAGGCTGCAGGAGTAGCGGCATATGTAATCAATAGATCTCCCTCGTCTTCAGTCGGGTTTAAATGTCCTGAGGAAATTTGGTTAGGAAAGAAACCAGGGTACCGGCATCTGAAGAAGTTCGGTTCAGTGGGATATGTCTACACTGATCAAGGGAAGCTAAAACCTAGGGCCTTAAAAGGAGTGTTCATTGGCTATCCCCCAGGTACTAAAGGTTACAAGATCTGGCTTTTGGATAAAGGAAAATGTGTCGTCAGTAGGCATGTGAAGTTTCATGAAGATCTGATGTACAAGGACGTGGTGAACAACAAGGATAGCTCAGAGACTATACAGAATCAGAAAGATTCTCTCAGCAAAGTAATCACAGAGGTGATTACTACAAAAGATTCTGATAAAGGAGATGATCCAGTTTCAGGTGGAGTAGTTCAGGTACCGAATGCATCTCAAACTGAAACTACACCTGATACAGAAGCTCAAGGCACCCATCATCAATCAGAAGAGAGGACGAGTTTGACGGATCATCAAATAGCAAGAGATCGTCCAAGGAGGCAGATTATTCCACCTGCCAAGTTCTCTGACTATGAGCACGAGATTATGTTTGCGTTGAACGCATCAAAATTGTTGAGTGTAGAACCTCATGACTACACTGAAGCTAGAGCAAGTGATGAATGAGATAAATGGAGTGATTCTATGGACGAAGAGATGTCATCCCTTCATCGTAATGACACGTGGATTCTGGTTGATAAACCATTGAATAGAGACATCATAAGCTGCAGATGGTTATTCAAGATCAAACCAGGTATTCCAGGGGTGGAGTCGGGTAGACACAAGGCGCGTCTAGTGGCTAGAGGCTTCTCGTAGAAAGAAGGAATTGATTATCAAGAAGTGTTTTCTCTTGTGGTTAAACACGTGTCTATAAGAACGCTGTTATCTCTGGTTGCCAATCTATATTTGGAACTTGAACAAATGGATGTCAAGACGGCATTTTTACATGGAAATCTTGAAGAAGACCTCTATATGTATCAGCCTGAGGGATTTGTAGACAACACAAAGAAGGATCAAGTGTGTTTACTCAAGAAATCATTGTACGGTCTAAAGCAGTCACCATTGGTTTGATGAGTTCATGTCTTCTCAGGGATACATTCGAAGTGAGCATGATACATGCGTCTACACAAAGGAGGTTTCAGATGGGAACTTCACGTATCTACTGTTATACGTAGATGATATGTTGATAGCTGCTAAGGACATGGCTGATATCATTGTTCTAAAGCGTCAGTTGAGTGCTACCTTTGAGATGAAAGATCTAGGAGCAGCAAGAAGAATCCTTGGTATGGATATTATCAGAGATCGAAAGAATGGTGTTCTGTACTTGTCGCAATCGGATTATCTGAGGAAGGTTGTAGAAAATTTCAGAATGAGTGATGCAAAGATTTCTCAAACTCCCATTGGAGCTCATTTCAAGCTGTCGTCTGTTCAGAATGATGAAGAGGGTTTAGACACAGATAGAATTCCATGCTCTTCAGCTGTGGGAAGTATTATGTATGCTATGGTAGGTTCTCGTCCATATTTGGCATATGGCATTGGGTTGGTCAGTCGTTTCATGAGCAAGCCTGGTGACATTCATTGGGAAGCAGTCAAGTGGCTGCTCAGATATATTAAAGGAACCTTGAAGATGCAGCTGAAGTACTCAAAGGATAAAGAAGTCAATGTACAAGGCTATTGTGACTCAGATTTTGCAGCCGACTTAGATAGAAGGAGATCGATCTCAGGTTACGTGTTTACAGTCGGTGGCAATGTAGTAAGTTGGAAGTCAAGACTTCAACAAGTTGTTGCGTTATCAACAACAGAGGCTGAATATATAGCTTTAACTGAAGCAGTGAAAGAAGCGATATGGCTCAGAGGGTTGCTTGAAGATTTCGGCATCAAGCACGGACCAGCTATTGTGTGGTGTGATTCACAAAGTGCCATCTGTCTCTCCAAAACAGTGTTTTTCATCAGCGTACAAAACATATAGCGGTCAAGTACTACTTCATCAGGGATATTATTGCTGATGGTGAAGTCGAGGTTCTGAAGATTCACACTAGCAGAAATCTTGCGGATGTGTTGACTAAAGTGGTTCCTGTAAGCAAGTTCAAATCAGCTTTGGATTTGCTTCAGGTAACTTGCGTTTAAAGTTCAGAAGTACTAAGCCAGAAGGTGTAGATCCAGAGGTAAATTCACAGGAGATGTCAAGGATGTTTGAAGATGAAGACTGTTGATCGAGCTCAGCTCAAGGTGGAGAATGTTGAGGAGTGATCTAAGCTCGAGTCAATTTCGTTTACGGTATTATCTCTTTCTCTCTGTGGAACTCAGCTGGTTTAGTCACTAAGATTGGTTATCGGTTATGATCCAATTAGGTGGTTAGGCTTGTCTGGTTTAGTTCTGGTTATTGTGAATCCCTAAGTATAAAGGGATAAATGCAGAGACGTTAGAGTGTAAGGTGAGTCGATTCAACTTCTTGTATCTTCTTCTTCTCCGAGCTTCTCTGTTCTTGAGAGCTCATTCTTGGCATAGTGGATTTGCTGGATTGATTATGGCCCGAGACGTAGCTTCCTCACATCGAGGGGTGAACTCGGTTATCAATTGCTGTGTCGACTCGTTCATATTCTTTTCTTGAAACAAACGAGTGAATCATAGAGAGAGAAGAGAGAAAGAGAGTTCAGGTGAGAGATCCGAGCTAAATCGAAGGTCGTCATTGATATATAGGTTCATCAATACCTTATATGTATTCTGATAAGTCTGCAACAACAAAGGCAATTTTTTAGTTTTGACACAATAGCTCAAGAACTCAAAGATGGAGATGATGAAACAGAGTTTTTTTCGTGTTAAACAGAGCAAGGTGAGGAAGAAGAGTATGATAAGAAGAGTAAGGAGCACACACGAGAATTTAACGAATTCGGGAGTGTTAACCAACTCACCTATGTCTCGTCGAAGCAACTTCAGAATCTACTAGAACAGAGAGTTACACGATTACAAGTGACAGCCATGATCTTTGTTTTTGAGTTAGATGAAGGCTCACATATCAATCTACAAAATCTTGTAAACAAGAACAATACGAAAAGTTACAAGCTTTTTTCTCTGAAACTATATCTCATTTCTTTTCTTCTCACTTCTCTCTCTCATCCCAGCTTCAGCTTTATAGAACAAGGTGTCATGGATCTTGTGTAACGCTAAAACGCCAAAGTCATTTCTTTTACTGCTATTGTGCTTCCAAACAGGCCTTTAGGATGTTGAAACACGTGAGACAAACCATACAACCTCCTTGCTCTTTGATTATACTGCAGTGGAGGTAGCCGTTGTCGGTAGCAGATCAAGAAATGTCTCCTAACTCAAGTTAACATACATTTAACTCAAATTCAACTTTGATTACTTTTAAATCTTCTTTGGCTTGAGCTTCAAGTTCTCAAAACTTCACATATTCAATCTATGAAGAATGAAAATTACA
>OVAY01000926.1:0-40801 GCA_900406395.1 Kernera saxatilis
AAATTAATGTGACGATTATTTGTAAATATAATTTATATCATATAAAAATTTACTAAACATAAAACATGTCATTTTTAGTTTTTTTATTAGTTATATTTGGATGCTATTTCAAACTCAAAAACAAACAAATTTGTATCTAAATACAATATTCGGATGTAAACCCCAAATCTAAAAACGAACAACATTTTAGATGCAATGCAAAATCTAAATATTGCATCTAAATACAACATCTTGCATAGATACAAAAAAGAACTGGGCCTATAAACTTTAAAACCTAGAAAACTTTGAAACTCAGCAGTTTCAATTTTTTTTTTTTTTTTGCCGAAAACAGACACAGGGAAGTAGAGAATCATCAAAAACGGAAAATAATTGTTCTATTTAGTCAGATGTTAAGATCGCTAAATTTTTTAATTTTTTGATACACGTTTTCAAATTGGGCTTTTCATTTTTCTTTATCTTATCATGGTTGCAGCTAAAGGCCCGATTCATTTAGGTTTGGTATATCACTTTGCTACTAAAAAATCTTCGCCTCTCGACCAAGTTAGGGTTTCCTCTGTGCCTCAACGACTGCTTCACTTCTAGCTAGCTCTTCTTCGTTTATATGTGTTACTGTGTAATTTACATAAGGAGATATTTGTTACTCGATCTTTTTTATTTAACTTACATTCATTTTTGTTTTGTGTTTGTTTCGTTGCCAGGATCAGATCTGTAATTTGCTAAACTGAGACAAGCGCAACATGAGGTACCTGACACATCTCTTACATTCAAAGTTGTCGGAATTAAACGCGTCTTCTTTCGTATGCAATTTGGTTTAGGTCTAGCTTACCAATCAAATTAAGTTTTTTTTTTTTGGGTAAACTATATATCAATCGTTGTTTCTATTGA
Source organism: Kernera saxatilis (assembly GCA_900406395.1). Taxonomy (NCBI): domain Eukaryota; kingdom Viridiplantae; phylum Streptophyta; class Magnoliopsida; order Brassicales; family Brassicaceae; genus Kernera; species Kernera saxatilis. Next base: position 886 of record OVAY01000926.1, read on the forward strand.
ATGTCTGTTTTTTCTGTATAAGTTTCACGCATGCGCTTGATTGATAGGTTAATATCTGTAGCTGTGCAGTTTTGCCTAAAATGCTCTTTGCTTAGGCTGGGCAAAAAATCTGTATTTTGTCTTTTAAGAAATTAATATGCGAGCAGATTAGTGACTAATTAGGTGTACTAAGATACGATGATTTTGTAAGGGAGTGTCTAAAAAGGGATATTTTAGTCACTGTTGTTGTGTATTTCTGTTTGTTGATGGAACTTGCTTAACACAGTGTTAAGTTAACACTGTCTTGTGGTCTACAGTAAGGTTCAGAGTGAGGCCCTTAGAGAAGCCATTACTCTTATCAAAGAGCAAGCCGATGAAAAGAAGCGTAACTATGTGGAGACTGTTGAGCTTGAGCTCCAGATCGGTGTGAAGAATAATGACCCTCAAGCGAATAAGCTTTTCAGTGTATCTGTTAAGTTACCACACATTCTTCTTCCACATCCTAAAGTGAAAATCTGCATACTCGGAGACGACCAACATGTCGAGGAGGTGATTCACTTCTCCTAGTAATATGATAAAAAGTTGTTTATCAAAAAAAAAAATATGATAAAAAGTTCGTCTTTTGGAATGGGTCATTTTTATGCTATGTTTCTTATTTGATGAAATTTTTGTTCATAATACTTTTTTTTTTTTAACTTTTGAATATAGATACGTACATGAATTTTTTGGAATTTGGTCATTTATTTATTTATGGTCTTTTTGTTTTTTTAAATGCTTTATTTTCCCATCATAAAATATTTGCCTATATAATTTTTTTATACTTTGCTTGCGCAGGCTGAGAAAACGGAGTCTAAAAAAAAGCTTAACAAAAGCAAGAAACTCGTCAAAAAGCTTGCGAAGAAGCACCATACTCCTCATGTAACCATTGTCATCACTCATCATGATGAAAGGGAAAATTGTCACGGGATATAATTAGTGAATTTTTGTTGTCTTTTAATTCCACATGGCCCATGCATCATTATATCATGTTGTTGTATTAATTCATAACCTTTTGGATCAATTATCAGCCCTTTTGAGCTTTGATGAGACAATGTATTACTTTATTATAATGGAAAATTATTTTGTAATTTTTTTTTTATATCGAGATAAGATACCGATTCAATAATGTGTTTTTTTTTTTTTGCAGTGGTTAATGTATTAATGTTATAAAATAAATAAAATATTCATAAACTAATCACTCGTTATATTTACCATTTTGTTATGACTTATTAAATTTTATTTATCTGCACAACAATCGTGCGGATTTGCTTCCTAATAATAATAATAAATGATTTTCTACATTTATCTCGAATAGATTTTTTTTTGTTTTAACTAAATTTGAAACAGGAATCAAAGCGTAGCCATGGTGATGAGGTGGCATATGTCATTGACAAGGCAATAACCACATGTTTGAAGAAATCAAGCCCACGATACAATGTCTAAGCCGCTTCCTTTGTTTTCTAATATGGGTACAAAGACCAAATTCGATTACATGAACGCTGGTAACTTGAGGTCAGGTTGAAGATTTTTTGAATACGAGAGAGCCGTAGAAATACCAACTTTTGAAACTTGGGTAGTCGTGTATTTTTTTATGAGTGGGGGCTCGACCATAGGCTGCCTATGGAGATTCATTTTCTTGAAAGAGCACATGAGCAACATTGAGGAGAACATGTTATTGACAATCTTGGAGAACCGAGTTTATGAATTAGAATAATCTAGTTGTGAATGGAAGAGGAGCATATGAACAACATGGAGGAAAACATGTTAATGAGAATCTTGGAGAAATCGAGTTTCTGAACCAGAATGAACATGTTGTGAATGGAGGAGGAGCACATGAACAATACTTTTTATTTGAACGTAGTGGACAGCAACAACTTCTCCATGAAACTCTCATCAAATGGAAAGGGTTGTCGGAAGACAATGCCACTTGAAAATATACGATCAACTCCATACAAATTTTTTAGACTTGAACTTTGAGGAAAACCAAAAAAAAAAAAAGCAGAGAAATTTGTCGAGTGTTCTTTGTGTTTTTGATGCATTTGATTGGAACCTCCCTTACAGTGTAGTTTGTTTGTTTGTACGTGTAGACACATATCCTAGGGGGTAAGCGACAAAAATTTAAAAATCTGTGAAATTTTAGATAAAATAGGATGGCAGTTACGTAAATATATCTGCATGTTTCCTGGGCAGAAAGGTAATTTGTAATATTATTTAGGGAGATTTGGTCTAATAATCTAGAAATCTTTTATAATTTGAAAATTAACCCATATTTTGAAAATTTTGAAAACTAACTTTTTCAGCAAAGTTTTTGACTTGAGATGTTGTGTGATGTTGGATGATAAAAATTCTATAACAAAAATTCATATGGGTTATTGCAAATCTTTTAATCCTCTCTTCCACATTTCATCAATCCTCCCAGCATCCTATACTCACAACACTCATTCGTCACATCCGAAAATTCTTTAAGCAAAATCATGATTCAATTTTCTGATAGACACTTGAAAAAGAATCTCAAAGAAAGAAGTTAACTAATTGTATTTTTTTACCGGATTAGAATGAATTCAAAACTCTTTCATATTTTCTAGAAGTTATTAGAGCATCGATAACTAATAATCATGTATCGATCAATAAAATATTATAGATAAATCACAATTGAAGGTGTAATCAACAATCATGAAGAAAAACCATAATTAAATGACTCATCTCATATAATAGGAAAATTCATGCCATGAACGTAGGAAGGTAAAGATCACTCTATTGAAGTTTTTTTTTTTTTTTTAATTGATAACAATGAACTATATTATTTTTCTGATTTAAAAATAATTTAATGTTTGGTGTATAAAATTAGTTTTCAAACTTTTAAAAAGGGGTTAGTTTTCAAAATATATAAAATTATTAGAATATTTTTACAAATTTCCTCTATTATTTATTTATTTAGGGATCACTTTTCTCTTTTCCAATATTCTAGGGTTCACTTAAAGAGGTAATCGATAATCGATACTGGATGAATCTCACAGAATGTGCAGCCGACACGAAGACTCGAGCATGTTGATGGAGGCAACAGAAACCATGGAGGAATCTTCGGCTTTCGCCAATACAAAACGTAAGACCGAGTCTGACCCGACAGAGGAAGAAAGCGGCGATGAGATTGATGAGAACGAAGAGATCGGCGATGAGATTGATGAGAGCAAAGAGACCAGCGATGAGATTGATGAGAAGGAAGAGAGCGGCGATGAGATTGATTACGCTGACACTAACGATGATCTCTTATATCCCACATGGTGGACCGTCCCTGAATGGGATGTTGACAGCTTCGAGGGTCTCGAGTATCACTCCTCTCAAGAGGACAACGAGTTGTCCGACGAAAAGGCTGAACCGAAATGGTGACGCCATAAGCGCCTCTTCATCGAGAGCAAATGGTTTTACGTGGAGCCAGGGCTTAGGCCAACAAACTGCTTCTTCTCACGTATCAAACCAGCCCGTGATTTGGAAGCGCCTGCTGGTTTCGACCAAACCTACCGGGACTACTTTGAGGAGATGGCTCGTCTCCTATGTAGCACTGAAACGGGTACGGGAACAGGAAATGGGGACTGAAACGGAGACGGAAAACGGCAAAATAAAAATTTATAGATACGGGTACGGCATGGGTACTTCAATAAATATACAAGAAAAATACCTTTAAATTATGGATACAAATTTATAATACATTAAAATAGTATTTAAAACCATCTTAGACAATATATTACTAAAATATGCAAAACTATAAAACAAAACCGTGAAAATAATATGCAAAATCATCAAACAAAACCATTAAAATATGCAAAGAGGATGACTATTGAGGCCTTGTTCGTTTGTTCAGTTGGAAGATGCATCTGGATGGTCCATCTGGATGGTCCACCTGAATGGTCCATCCAAATGATGTTCGTTTCTGTTTTTCATATGCATCTCGATTAAGCATCTGGATGCAGATGTGTTCATTTTTAATAAATTTGCATCCTCTTCCAGATGCATTTAGTATCAAATTACCAAAATAACCATATTTTTGATCTTATTGATATATTTTATGTTCTACATTATATTTACAACTAAATAATTTTTAAATTATTGTTTTTCACATTCAAAAATTTTTATTTTCATGAAAGAATTAAATTTAATAAATTATTTTTTTATAAATATTAGAAACAAATTTTTTACAAACAAATTAAAATATTAAAAGATTTTTTAATGTTATTATTTTTAACATTAATAAGTTTTATTTTTTTATAATGTGATTTCACGGTTTTGTAGGAAAAATGCGATTTTGTATTTTTGGCGGGAAAATACGAGTTTATGGCTTTGACGGAAAATTTTGATTTCGCGATTTTGGCGGAAAAATGTGATTTTGCGGTTTTGGCGGAAAAATGGGATTTTGCGATTGTGGTGAAAAAATATGATTTTGCATTTATGGCGGGAAAATACGATTTTACGGCTTTGATGGAAAATTTTGATTTCACGGTTTTGGTAAAAAAAATGTGATTTTGCGGTTTTGGCTGGAAAATATGATTTCGTGGTTTTGGAGGATAAATGAGATTTTGCGGTTTTGGAGGATAAATGAGATTTTGCGGTTTTGGCGGGAAAATGCGATTTTGCGGTTTTGACGGGAAAATGCGATTTTGCAGTTTTGGCGGAAAAATTCGATTTGGCGATTTCCGTGGGAAAATGCGATTTTGCGATTTTGGCGGTAAAATACGATTTTACGGTTTTGGCGGGAAAATATGATTTTGTTGTTTTGTGAGAAATGTGATTTTACGGTTTTGTCATAAAAATGCGGTTTTGCAAATTTGGCAAAAAAACTTTATTTTATAGTTTTTGGATAATGCAATTTTACATTTTTTTGTTTTGTTTATGTAANTTTTGTTGTTTTGTGAGAAAATGTGATTTTACGGTTTTGTCATTTTTATAAAAATGCGGTTTTGCGAATTTGGCAAAAAACTTTATTTTATAGTTTTTGGATAATGCAATTTTACATTTTTTTGTTTTGTTTATGTAAGGGTATTTTCGTCCTTTTAAAATTTTAGATTTATATGATGCATTTAGATGACTCATCCGGATGAAGATGCACCGATTAGATTCATCCAGATGAATTTTGAAATTTGGTCTAACTTTTTAAAATTCACTCAAATGCTCCATCTGGATAACAAACGAACATATATATTTAGATTTACGCACGTCCTAATTACATATAGCTGAGCTCATATTTATTTTTCTCTAATTGGTTTCAGATTATCGCAATGGAGTACCNTGTCTTTTTAAAATTTTAGATTTATAAGATGCATTTAGATGGTTTATCCGGATGAAGATGCACCGATTAGGTTCATCTAGATGAGTTTTGAAATTTGGTTTAACTTTTTTAAACTCATCCAAATACTCCATCTAAATGAGTTTCATTTTTGAGACTAAACGAACATCAGTTTGCATCTTCATCGAGATGGTCCATAGATAGATGAACAAACAAGAGGGCCCAATTCTATTTTTTTTCAGCGAGGTTTAAAGTTATTAGGGCTCTTCGTATTACTCAACGGCCCATATCCACCACTATCGCCTTCTCTTCTTTGACTTTGTGAGATTCTCGAGAAGCGACACGCGCTTCCAATGGTGACTCGGTCCTTATTCACCACTCTGCCACTGTGAGCTACTTTTCTCCTTCCTCACGTCTGCAACATCCAGGTACAATGTACAGCAGGCTTCGTTTGGTTGCGAAGACGAGTTTTTCCAGCACCGGCGTTGCCAGGCTCGTGTCTTCACGTGCTTCCACGGACACATCATCCGTAGCACATCGGAATGGCTTGAAGGAGATACTGAGAAAGAGCGGTCCACGACGCAGCCTTCCTTCCTTGCTTCAGGAACGCGTCGATTCGGGCCACGCCGTCACGTTACCGGAGCTCCGGTTCATCTCCAAGCGCCTCATTAGATCGAATCGCTACGATCTCGCACTCCAGGTTTGAATTCTCGCTTTATTATACTGAGAAAGAAGTAGGAATTGGTCAATTGGTACGCAAGTTTAGATTTGCTAGTCATGTACAGATGATAGAGTGGATGGAGTCTCAAAAAGATGTTCAATTATGTGCCTATGACACTGCTCTTAGATTGGAATTGATTATCAAAAACCATGGCTTGAAAGACGCAGAGGAATATTTTGAGCAACTACACAGTTCTGCGTCGCTGAAAGTAGCAAAATCAGCTTATCTGCCTCTTCTTCGTGCTTATGTAAAGAATAAATTGGTTAAGGAAGCGGAAGCTCTTATGGAGAAGTTGAACGGATTGGGGTTTCTTGTCACTCCACACCCATTTAACGAGATGATGAAGCTTTATGAAACCACTTACCAATATGAGAAAGTAGTTATGGTTATTTCGATGATGAAAGGGAACAAGATACCCAGAAATGTTCTCTCGTACAATCTCTGGATGAATGCGTGCTGTGAAATGTCCGGGATTGCAGCTGTGGAAGCGGTTTACAGGGAAATGATTGGTGATAAGAGTGTTGAAGTTGGTTGGAGCTCGTTATGTACTCTGGCAAATGTCTATATGAAGGCTGGTTTTGTTGAGAAAGCCAATATAGTGCTTGAGAGCGCAGAGAAGACGTTGAATAGAAGCAATAGGCTCGGATATTTCTTCCTCATCACACTCTATGCCTCTTTAGGAAATAAGGAGGGAGTTGTTCGTCTGTGGGGAGCTTCGAAATCGGTTTGTGGCAGGATAACTTGTGCAAACTACATATGCGTATTGTCATCGTTGGTGAAAATTGGTGATCTAGCAGAAGCTGAGAGGGTATTCAGTGAGTGGGAGGCCAATTGTTATAACTATGATGTTAGGGTGTCCAATGTTCTTTTGGGTGCTTATGCACGTAATGGAGAAATCCGCAAAGCGGAGTTATTGCACAACCGGGTATTGGAGAGAGGAGGTAATCCTAACTACAAGACTTGGGAAATTTTGATGGAGGGATGGGTGAAATGTCAAAGTATGGAAAAAGCCATTGATGCTATGCACCGAGCATTCGAACTAATGAAGCGCTGTCATTGGAGACCGTCCCAAAACATCGTCCTGGCGATTGCTGAGTACTTTGAGAAGGAGGAGAAAATTGAGGAAGCAAACACATATGTTAGAGATCTACATCGTCTTGGTCTTGCAAGCTTACCGTTGTACAGATTATTACTTAGAATGCATGAACATGCCCAATGGCCAGCTTCTCACATCTATGAAATGATGAAGTTGGACAAAATTCCAATGGATGAGGAAAGTTCAGTGAAACTCATCAAAGAATGTGATCAAAGTGAAATGTTTCTCTAGTCTGTGACATGGCTGTAGTAAAAGAACCATAATCTTATAAAATCTTAAAAACATATATTTTTACGAAAATGAGGAAGTAAAACATTGTCATTTCATACTTTGTTCAAGATAATTCAACTTCCCATCATGTCCATTATCTATGCTTTAATTTCTACAATTAAAACACAACAATTTCAACCCAACAAAAAAAAAAATATTATCTTTGCTCGTCTTCAATCATTTTTCACATGGTAATAAAGCATTTTTACATTGAACACATACTAAAAAAAAATTGAGTCTGGATTTCTAATTGCAGCCTTCTAGTAGACGTCAGCAAGTTTAAGAATGGTGAGAGGCCATATATGATTTTGTGAACCACATAGCATCAGGATTTTCCGGTCTGATCAAAAGCAAATCTGAGCTCCGTTACCACCAATCGACGCCGTGAAACACTGAAAACCGCTGGACTCGAGCTCCTCCACCACTTTGTTCACCACCGTCCCTGAAACCACTTCGTTTTGCAGAGAAGGATTCAACGTCAAAGGACAAACAAAAATCAAGATTCAAGATTCAAGAACCCAAATCCAAAAAAAAGGATGATTGAAATTTTCTGAAAAAGGATACGGGTAGGTAATAGAGTGAGGACGCAGCCTCCACCACCAGCTCCAGTAAGTTTTGAGGTAAGCTTGTGCTTGACCGTGGTTCGGATCACGGTATCGATCGAGCTGTGGCTAACCCCCATTGACTGCAGCAACCCTTGGTTAATCTCCATGAGTTCTTTTATACTCTCTTCTTTCTCTGTAACCGAGATCTCGTCTTTAGATTGGATAATAGCAGCGAGCTCTTTGCTTATAGAATCCACGGCATTGAACACCGAGTTCATCGCATCTGGATGTCTGACCGTTCTCTCTGACACACCAGAGACCAGAGCTTTCGTGTTCCGCCCGACTCTAGTGTTGGTGACTAGCATTCTCAGTGGCATGTTTGACTGTAACCGAGTTATCTCGCCTGAGCAGAACTTGATCATGTTGCCTGCAACCATTGCGAAACAGAAACGGTTTTCTCTTAAAATATAAATGAATCTTGATCAGGGGATTTGGAGTTTTAGAGTTAAAACAAACCGTATGCACTGACGGTGTTGTCGATACCAGAAGGTTTTCCATGGATGATCTTTTCGCCTTCAAAAGCCCATTTATTCAGCAACTCGAGATTGGTTTCATTGAGAGAGGACCAACCATCACCACGGGGTTTGTCTGTAATAGAAGATGCGATGAGAGAAGCTGTGAGAGCTACACAAAAAGCTGCTGATGAACCGAGGCCAGATCCGTATGGAAGCTCGGTGGTAATGATGACCATAGCCGGATTGAATCTAAAAAGCACAACAACAAGATTCGAGAAATCTGAAAGTAAGGTCTGGAAAATCTCTTTTAGCTCAAACTGTTTTGAGTGTGTTTTTACCCTAGGATGCTGGTGTATAACCAGAGAAAGGTGGAGATCCCAGAGGAGAGCCAGATCTTTGCCTCTGGAATATTTTGCTCTTCAACCAAAACTGCAATCGATTTAAGGGTCTCGCCTGAACATGAAGTTGGCGTAGAAGGGGACATAGTGCTTGAATCATAAGTAATTACTTCCTTGAGTCTGGATAAGGACCAGGAAAACTCCATGGAAAGGTCCTTGAGCTGAAGTGTAAGCCTATCACTGTCCTCAGCTGTCAGAGAAAAGGAAATGTAAATGCTTCAGATTGTTTCTACATCGGGACAAAACAGTATAAGCAAACTACATTAACCATCAAATAATTTCAAAGGCATCAATGCAAAAAAGAGGTAAATGATATGAACTGATTCAGTACTAAGATCACGTCATCTGTTACAGATCCATTGTCCATAGATGTTAAACTCGAATCCAGCAAGCAGGACCGCAGAGAATGAATTAACCGCAGTCTGTAGAAGGCGGGATTCTCTAGCATCTAGATGCAATCTCAATCCTTTTTGATAATACTTTTATTTGGTGACATTAAGCTAAAAAAAAAGACAAAAGACAATATAACATGAAACCAGAAACGCTATATCAAGTGAATTAGAAAAAGCTCAGATCTTTTGCTAATCGGTTCACTGTAAGTTTGATCCAAAGTTTTGATGATCTCAAGGTGCAATAACACACCCAGAAAAAAAGAAACCAAATCCCAGATTCTGTAAAAAAGGAAACCTGATTGAAGAGGAAGGCGGAGAGTGACGTAAGTGTAGAGATCAATGGCGGAGGCTACTGCCGTGGATCCATGGACAACCGCGTGTTCGCCTGCAAGTATGACCTTCCCAGGAGCTCTCGCTTTGACTTCCATTTTTCTAAATCAAACACAAATTGAAAAGTATTTGAATTGACTTACATAAACAGAATGTCAACGAAACAGACAGATTCACATCAACAACAGAGTCAAGAATCCAGATTCTAGCAATTACGAATTGAACACCTACTCAGGAAGAAGAAGATAACACCGACATTGCTACAAAAATGTGAATCAGATCAGAGGGCATTTGTATCTGATACGGATCTGAATCAAACTAAAGACGGAAATTTTAGAATTTATAACGAAAATGGTAAATGTGAATCAGATCAAAGCTGCTCGGATCGAACAGAAGCTAAGAAGTGGAAAAAATGAAACTTAAAACTTCTTCTTCTTCTTCTCGACTTCATTTTCTTAGCTCAAGAAATAAACAGTTCAGCAAAAATCAAAAATCAAATCTATAGCAGAAATTCAATAGATAGAAAGAGCGTACCTGGAATTGCCGAGAAAAGAACCCTAGAAGATGGAGAATGTCTGAAGCCACGCACGAGCAGCCTATTGAGTTAACCATTTTAAAAGATAATTTTGTGGAAAAAAAAAAACAATCGTGGTTTAACTTTTCCGGTTTTGAAAATTATATGAATATAAGATCATGTAAGTTGACTCAATTTGGCAAGCTTTCAACCTCGATTTTGTCTAATTATATGTGCTCAATGTGAGAATTCTTCAAGAAAATTTCAGTCCCAGTTCGAATTTTATCAGTCTGGCTACTTTTAACTTTCGGATTTCGGTTTGGTTTGGTTTGGTTTTGTTTTACTAACGTGTTTCATAGAAGAACAGGTTCGAAGAAACAAGAAAGACACACACTCAACCCCATACGCATTTAGCAACGGCTATTTCTTTCGTCTCTCACCGAATCATAAAATTGGGATTAGACGAGAAACAAGAATACAAAAATTGCGCTGATGACTCTTCGTCTGACATCGCATCTCAATGGGTTTCATTTGCTTGGACCACAAAGCCTGAGACTTTCATCAATCTCTCGAGTCTCTTTCTCGCTCCCTTCGATTTCACATCGAACCCATTTCGAAAGTTTGGTTGTTTGTGCAAGGAGAAGGAAAAGAAGAGTCGGGTACCGAAGAATTGCGAGGTTTCTGTTCCAGTCACTGTCTTTGTTGTCCCCTCATCTCCAGATTTTACCGCAGCCGTTGGATCTTGTCATTGCTGATTTGGGCGGCGTAGATGGAGGAGGAGGAGGAAGAGGAGGAGGGTTTTGGAGAGGATGGGGAAGATTTGATGGATGGAGAAGGAAACGGAACAGAGTGCCAATTTTGCTTTTCGTTTGTGTAATTCTATGGATCTATGGTTTTTGCAAAATCTCGAGGAAAGAGATAAGGAGTGATAAAGTTATGAAGGTTTTAGGGCTTTGCTTATTGAGTGTCACTATGGTGAAAGATTTGAAGAGAGAGGCTAGATATTTGTTCTTTGGGTTTCTCTGTTTCAGTGCTTCACAAGTTCTTGGATTCAAGAAAGAGAACTTCGTGAAATTACTTTCGGGAATAAGGTCTTGTTCTTCAGTTCTTCTTTGTAAAGGGAGAAGTCGGAGAAGAGTTTAATAAGAAAATAAGATTATGGGTTTGTTTCTAATTATTTCTTTGATTCAGTAGTTTCATCCATTATCTTCCATCCATAGACTTTGGTTCCAATTTTGTTACCATTGAACAAAACGAGAAAGGTACTGAAGAAGCACTTCAAAACAAAGATGTAGCTGAAGCAATTCCATGGCTTAAATATGAACAACATTCCTCTAAGCCTAACTCATAATTTATCTTCAAGATTTGCCAACAGACCATGTTGTTTCCACTTTCTTGTTTCATATGTAAATGTTCTAATGGAGAAGTGGATTCTGGCTCGAAAATGTTCAAGGAAATCCACAAGTGGAACATTGTTACCAGGCGACATTTGATTTCTGGGTTTGTGAATAAAAATCTATTTGACTGGTGCGATCAAGGCGTTTAGGTATCTGCAGAGTAATGGTGCAAAGCTAGTGAAAGAATCGATAAAGAGAAAAAGGATAAGTCTATAAGTTGTTGGCTCATAGTTCATTCCAAAACAATGTTCTCAACTTCATGCCAGTATACAGATCAGCAATTGAGGCGTCTCAAGTCTAACTCAACACCTGAAACATAACTCTCTTCTTTCCTAGTTTAAGGGATTTTGTTAACCTTAGATTATGCAGGAGGTTCTTCATCCTCTCATCTGTATGCATCGGGTAGACGATAACCAGACATAACTATTTTGTCAGCAAACATCTTGCCAGTCTTGGGCATGACATGCCAGTGCAATGTCAAGTTGAAGTCTTTCCCTCGGAGGTTGTGTCCCTAGAAAGATCCCATTGACAACAATCAGATACTCTTGCCACCAAGAACTACACGGAAAGATGAATGTTTTATGAGAGAATCACGGAAATTTCTTCTCGTGTACCTGGTCTATGAAACGGTACTTGTTTGAGATTTGAATCCAGAATTTGGCATGCTCTTTCTCGGGTATTATGGCATCCCATAGAGAAACCTGCGAAAATGTCAAGTTCATGGCATATCAACAAACGGGTCCTGATCTTACATTAGAGGCATAAAGAAGGCAGTAACACTATAACCACATAAGTCTGAAATTGTTATTATCCCCAAGGAGAGCAGTAGGCTATAGAGCGTTTGAAGCAAAGTAGATTTATACCTGATTCAGGGAATTCTTCGAGGTTTCATACTCTGCTGCTACAAAAGCGAAGACCTGCAAATGTTTTCGTTTGTGTTGGTTTTATGTTCATCTGGCCATTCAGAAAGAAGTATCCAACAAGACAGTATGAAATTGGGAAGATCTCAGGTTATAACATTGGTGTAATTTCAGATGCTATACCTGCTTTGTGTTCCAAGTAAACAGTGATTGCAAGTCCGCTGTTATGTTCAGTGTCAAGCTGACCTGAAAACACGTAAAATGCTAAGCATTTAGAATATATGCACCAGCTAAAGGGCAGCCTAACGAACCGATAAAGAAGATAAAACTACTGGTATATGTATAAAACCGAGTACTGTATATACTTATCAAAAATAACACATTCTGGGGCATATTAATCAAAATTAGTTTAATATGACTTTCAAGAGTACGCTAATGTAAAATCCTTATATTTAACTACAATGTTCAAAGAAACTGTTGCGTCTGAACCCCTATGCCCATCAAATTCAAGAAACACAAAGAATACTAAGCTTAAGATGACTCTCAAATCTCAATAAAATCTCATACCGAAAAGTGCAGAGTTTAAGGTAGCCAAAATTTCTGTTTCCTGCTTTGAAGGAAACTTCTCTAAAGAAGGCCATTTAGGGTGTTAGACCAAGAAGTTCTGTCGTCTCGCAAAACTAAAGAGCGGTATATAATACCAAGATCTGAACTTAAATTTCATAATGTATTACGCTTTAGATAGCTAAGGCAGGAATTGATGATGAAACAAGCATCGTACCACCAAGACAGAGTGTCCAGATAAACAAAACTCGGAACCAGGGGTACACTCACAATTAAGAAAAATCATAGATACATCTGATGAAGAAAAAGAAAACTAGGCGAGGTAAGATCATGAAACCTTACCTCATCATTTCCATGGGGTTGCTTCTGAAACCAATTGATATTCAATATCTGCACACCACAGCACAATCATTAAGCCGAATAAAAATTCAGGCTTCTCGAAAGAACAAATTTCCAGAATTCTCCTTAAACCTCCCCAAAAATAGCTCAACCTTTATAAGTTTCCCACCCCAAGGTCAGAATCCAACAGATTTAGGGATTTAAATAACTTTAACCTATCACAAAAACAAATCATGCACATATAGATCCAGGAAACACTAAGAGATCTCTGCATTAAAACAAACGCATACCTGGATCTGAGCAGAGGGAGTTTGGTTACTGAAGTTATCAGAGAAGGACGCAATCGCGCAAATGAACGCTAGTATGGTGACAGCGAAAGTGAGTAGAGCATTCGCTCTGTAACCAAAAGAATGCATCCTCTTAAAATCACTCGTCTATTGCGTTTTCGTTCTCCGATCTGTCTACGTCCCACAAACCTTTCTCCACTCGGAGGAAGAAGAAGAAGGAAGAAGAACGTTTTTGTTTTTCACTTTTTAGAATTCTTTAATATATTATTTATTTCCTTCCGTCGCTGTAATGTGATTGGCCAAGACACGTATAACACTAATGTGGTATACCGTTTATTCCGGTATACAATAGCACCGGTTCAGAAAATTATTGGTCGGTTCTGTCTCTGATTACTAGTGAAAAATGTTGAAAAAATGTATGTTGAACCTAATGACAATTACTCCAAATACTGACCATACACGAATGATATGGTCGTCACTCGTCACACTCACGCGCACCAAAAATCTCAGCATCTGAAAGTTCCTTATTTTCCCATCCGGTGATTTGTATGTAAACAATGATATCATTCATTACCATCCTTTTGTTTTGTCACATCATCGTCTAATAAATATAGGCAACAACGGTTTTTGTATGTTTTATGTTTGCTTTTACGTTTCTGCTTTAATGTTTTGATGATTAGTTTTAGAATTGTTGTATATTCAATGGCACCTTCCTTTGAGCAAAACGTTATCATGACTTTTGGTCATTTAAACATTTAATTTCTAGAACAGATTTGACTAATGGCAACTCCCTACGTCAACTTCAAATTGTTGAACAAGTAATCCAAATCTTTGGATCCGTATAAAGGCGACCTAGTCGTGGTCTATCCTTTTTTGTCAACATTCGTTGTCTATCTAGATGATAATACTTGAGGAATGAAGTTGCCATGTTTTATATTTTATTTTGCTGTTTAAATACTATTAAAATGAGATTTTCTAAAACTATTTTTGGTCTGCAAGTAAGAGTATCTCGTACTTCAAATTTCAAATGATTAATTGTCGGAACACTTTCTACTTTTTTTATCTCGCATATGGGTGGCGCCTACACGGCTACACAACACTTCAGACAAAAATAAACAATCAATACTAACAAATTTACTTATTATAATTCATCATATTTGTTGAACAACAAACAATAATCATTTTTATGATTTTAGTAATTTACAAAAGACCATATATCATTCACAATCGGCTAATATAACTGTTCCAATCATAATTTAATTCGTAACATACGAAATCAAAGACTTATTTAACATACAATCAAATCGACGGACATATCAAACCATAGCATGGACTTTTCAAAAGTGTTTGCATCATGATTTAGAAACACAAAATTATAGAGTTTAGAAATTGAATTCCAGACCTGGTATAATATATATATATTTTTTTTTTTGTTTTTACTGGAGCAAGAACATTTCCATAACAAATTTGTATTTAACTAGCTAATATATATTGATATGATACATGAATTCAAAAGGTTTAAGATAGTATATTCTATTACAACTATAAAATAACATTATATTATATTCTCTATCTTCTATGTATTCTTCGTCAACGATTAGGACTTTTTTGAAAAATAGAGAGGCTACTCTCCACCAATGTTCGACTCTCTCTTTTCTGTTGTTATTGTTCTTTCGTTCTTTGTTTGACTTTTAGAGATCGATTTTCTTTTTGAAGAAAAGCATAAAATGAAATAAAACAATCTCCTTGTCCATGGGATTGACATTTAATATCTTACAAAAAAAAGAAAAAAGAAAATTAAAGAATTGCGTAAGATCTAGGGCTGTGTGTTTATGAACAATGCACAAAACACCCAAAAAATTGGAAAAAAAAGAGGAAAAGTAGTTCTGATAGAATACGAGCGAAGCCATCTAAACCGGTAACCTAACGGAACCGCTAGCTAAACCAGCTGTATCGGTATGTTGAACCGACGATGTTCCTTCGCCGTCCTTATTGACTTCAACCCTCGGCGAAGGAACCGGCGTATTCCTCCACAGAAACGATGGGTTTCTGAGAAAATTCCACCGGTCTGCTCGTACCGAGTCACCGGACGGACTTGTTACTACATTAGCTCTAATGCTACCTGTACCACCTAGCCTAATCGAACCATCGTCCCGGTTCCGCCACAGAAATGACGGTGTTTTGCGGAATAACCACCGGTCCGATCGAGCCACTGACCGGTCAACCGGTTTACCACTCCTCGAGCTTCCTCCCCTCGGTAGAACCAAAAGACTATTCGATCGGTTCATCTTCCAATTCGCCATTATCTTCTTCCTTAAATCTTCCGGTAATCTGAGCGTAAACCGCTCGGTACACTCTCCCGGCAATACCACCGAATGCCCCGTCGTGTGCGACCTCGAGAATTTCACACGTGTGACAACATTCCCACCAAGTTCCACAGCCGGTTCGAGGATCGTAGATTGTTGCGCCTCGAGATCCGTTTCGGTTGTTATCACCGGTTCGACCGGTTCAGCCGGCTGCTGCTGCTCGGCGAGATTCGTTCGGCAAACCGGGCAAGTCACGTGACCCTGGAGCCACGCGCCGATGCAGTGAGGGTGGAAGACGTGATCGCATTTAGGTAGCAAACGCAGCGTTTCGTCGTCCTCGAACTCGTTCAGGCAAATCGCACACTCCAACGCACCTTTCCCGATCTTCTGCGTCTTCACTTCCGAGTACACGAGGGTCGGGAACGTCTCGATCATCGACGCGTCGAGCCCACGCGCCACCGTCGCGTTCGTGACTCTCCTGGCTCCTGCCCGAGGGTTAACGCTGCCGTCGGCTGCCCCCGTACAGTGGCGGATGTAGACGGGGAAGAAGCCCATGAAGAAGAGGAGGGCGATCACGACCACAACGACCACAGCCATGGGGGCACTTAGCCTGCCGCCGTAACCGTACGGGTCATTATTCGGGTCGGGTTGACTCGATTGACCCGCCGCTAGCTCCGACCCGGATAATAGCAGAAACAAGATAACAGCTGTGGATAAAGCGGTGTGCTTTCTAGTCAACCGGAAAAAGAGCAAACCGGCGAGAAGATCCATATGATGGGAGCTCTTTATGCTGCTCGAAACCCAAAAGCAAAGTTTAAACTTTGTGTTTTTTTTGGTTGATTGAAATTGATTTTTCTCACATGGGAGGGGAAGAATCTAAAGTTTATAGAGAGAGATTTGAAAAGTATGAAGTCTTGGAGAAGAAGAGAGGAGGAAAGGATTCAAGAGGATGGTGGGACCAGTTGGGGGATCTGTCACTTATCCAGCGCCACGTGGACAGAGAATTACTTGGGTGACGCTGGAGAAGCTGTTGACATGGTCTTAATTTGATCAAAATATATATACGTATGAAAGGTATCTTTTTTTCCATTATTGGTAATTTACTAAATTTTCATCTTTTTTTACCCTTTCACCGCCGAGCTTTATAAATTCGTTATTAGATTTCTTAGAATTTTTTTCATTTTGATTTATAAGATATATTATAAGTTGCATTATTTTTGTTTTTTATAGAAATTGGTAATCACTGATCACCAAAAACTCACAGTTTTCCTCTTAAGCTACCTTTACGGCTTTACTTATAACTGTCTTTTTTTTTGGATAAATTTTACTTATAACTGTTTATCTACTAAATATGAATTTGGTACTAAACAAACTTCTTCCATTTTTACATATCACCACATGACACTTATAGCAAAAGAAAAAAGAAAGAATACATTTTTGTACTGCCCACACAAGGGAAGACCATCAATTTGAAACATGACAACGAAATCTGATGGCGAGGACAAAAATACATGAATAACCAAACCATTTAAAAAAACATTTCTCTTTACTAATCTTAGCCATCATTCATAGGTCCTACTTATTCACATCCTTCTAGAAAGCTCTTAGCCATCATAGCTTCAAAAGTCCATCGTGATCACTAACTCAAATCTGTTTTTAATTATACTTTCTACGACTTCAATTGGTAATCACAAAATCTTGTCGCATCACAGTATATGTTTGGTCACTCCATCGTTAATCTCGAAAACAAACCAATTTTATAGTTCCATCTTTCAATCTGAATTAGCAAAAGTAATGTTTGCAACATTGATTTTAAAAGAATGTTATATTTGTAAATTAAGCAATGAAACTAAGTTTGTTTTGTGTACTTACTAACTGTTATTTTACTCCACTTTTTTTAATTCGTTTTCCACTATTCCGCAATTACCGAAAGAAGTTTATTTCATCTTAAACTTACATGGAATACTAAAGCCAAATAATATTGTTATTGTGGTTTTATTTATTGGTCAACATTATCACTCTTGTGAGAAATAATGAGAAAAACAAACAAGGGGAGGCTGACTTGACTTGGTCGCCAGTCGCGACCAACTCTTATTACATTGACCGACACATGACATGCTAAAACATCACGCACTTTCTATTCGCAAAGTTTAAACAGCACATCGTTTTCTATGGACTTACGTAACTACCCACCGCTCTTCACCCCCCATATAAACTACGTGCCGTTTGTTCCTATGCCATGTTTTTTACTCTGCAAAGAGATAAAAAGCCTTTTGAGTCTTGACCTTCATATGTAAAACAAAATCAAAACCAATGATAAATCATGTGAAAGTTGAATGCTTTTTTTTTAAAAAGGTTCCTTTTGTTCAACGTTCTGGTCAGAGTTTAAGTCCAATGAATCGATTAAAGTTCAAGACTTTTTCTTTTCCCAATCTAATCTCCTCTGCATTTAGCTTAAGCATGTGATTCATACCCAAGAATCTAGATGTAACACATTTAGCAACGTAGATTACCTTTTGTGTTCTACGATCAAACGCATGGTTCAAGGTTCTTGGTAAGTAGGTATTGGCACGCCCGAATCATCCGTCAGTTTCTTGTAAGCACTTTGCAGTCTTCTTGTTACCGGTCCTACTTTCCCTTCACCGATCACACGCCCATCAATTTTCACAACCTATATACCAACAAAATCGATTTATAAGCGACATGAAACAAACAAGATTTTTCATAGTTATCAGAAGAAGGAGTTTATTCAAAACATTGAGTTTTCTTTTCTTTTTTTCTGTTATGTTTTCGGAATCACAACATTCCTTAGACTATAAAGTAGAGGCTATGTATGTACCGGGCTGAGTTCTCCCATAGTTCCTGTAGTCCATACCTGGAAAAATTTGATATAAATGAGAACAGATAGTTATTGATCATTTAAGATTCTAAGATTAAGGAAAAAGATGAGGAAACCTCATCAGCTGTATGGAATTCCGACAAGCTGATGTTTCGTTCTTCTAAGATGAAGTTCTCTTTCACCACCAGTTCTATGACCTAGACATTGATGAAAAATAATATTGTCCATGTTAAAGTCACTGAGATATGGTAGAATAAAGAATGTAAATCTTATTCTCTCTTACAGTAGCTCGGGTAATGCCCGGAAGACAGTAATCTGCGTGGGGGGTGAGAACTCGGCCTTTCTTCACCATGAACTGCATCAAACAGAATTCCTCCGCCATTTTTAGTTTTCAAACGCTACACACTCATTCAGTAGGCTTTTTTAGAGAGTAAAATGTTCAATCCGAGCCTCTCGAAGATCTTACAATGTTGGTTGCATTGGTTTCAGACACAAAGCCATCCTTGTCAAGCATGATTGCATCATCGACGTTAGCATTGTTGCTTTCAATCTGTGTCATTATTACAGAGAAAACATCTTAAGATGATGTCCTAAAAACACATGATCACGGATTCAACTTGATGTGGGGCAAAAGAGGGAACCTTTGCGAGTATGTTATTGAGGAGGTTGTTGTGATGAATCTTGGAATCTAAATTCTGAAAAAACAAAAGAAACGAAAAAGAGATTTAACAAAAATGGACAATAACACTTTTGTTTTAGATGTGTTTCTCAACTAAATATAGATGAAACAGAGCTGGGACCAATTTTATACGTTGGGTGAATTGCGGCGTGTAGTTGCAGTCACCAGCACAATACCGCCATCGTTGTCATATACCGGAGGCTTCCATTCGGCAAGCACTAAATTATTTTGGAAAAAAACTAATACTGAAAAACAATGTTCCACAGACTCTAGTTTTATGCTTGCAAGAGAACAAATCTGAAACTTTACCAATCAAAGTACATCCATAACGGTTAAATGCAGGGCTCATTCCAGAAGTGACCTTAAAAGAAACAAATTTTTTAGCTTGTTAGGGTTAAAAATGATTGAAATGAAAACAGAAAGAAGCATCTTCCTGCATATAATTTACTTTGAACTTGGTAAAAGTGTAATTAATACCTTTTTGCCTCGAGTTAGAGACAGTCTTATATGTGTATTGTCAAACATCCCATTGCTTATGAGAGTTCTGAAGATGGCTTCTTTTATCTGTGCATTTTCCGTTGTGATAGCTTCATTCAAAACCCAAAATTCCAAACTATGACAATGATTTTATCTTCATCAAATGCTTACCTCCTCGCGGGTTGGGACATTGTTGAAAGCCAGAGCCTTTGCTGAATCAAACAACCTAAATGCAGTACTTCAACATATTAATAAGAATGCTTCGAAGAAGGTTTTACTCTTTACATGCTTCTTACCGATCTAGATGTTCTTCAAGCTTGAATACTTTCCCTTTGTATATTCTAAGACCTTCCCATACTGAGTCACCGCCTTGCACGACCGAGTCAAAAACAGAAACCTTAAACAAGAAAAAAGAAATATAACATGAGAGTTTCAAAGCAGAAACATAAATAAGCAACAAATAACAAACAGAGATCCATGTATGGTTCAAGTACCTTCGCCATCTCACGTGGCACAATCTCATCACCAACCCAAGCAAGAAGTTTAGCATTTTCAGGAACTGGAAGACTGGGAGGAGTTAAGGTGCTGGTCAAAAGAGATGACTTGTGCTTCACGTGGCGCCTGAGAATGTTGTATAGCGGTAAACATTGCTCCAACAAATCGTAATGCCTCAAAGGGAATGTCTGAAAAGAATACAAAACACAATGTAGTTTGAATGATGTTTTGAGTTCCAGAATCGTTATTTGCAATAAACCCGGGCCTGTACATGAGGGAATTTCCTCGGAGACGAAAAACCCGTTGATTTGTGAAGAGTCTTGTACCACCATGAAGCCCACAGTCCGTCTTCTGGTATAGGACCGGCCTCCCATCTATAAGAAACACACAACAATGAGTCATTGTTTTGCTGTTTATGGTCAAATCCAAGAGAATGCTATTGAGTCTTACTTAAGCATAGAGGCTTGAAACGGGATCTCCAAGTCATTGCAAAGACCATGTAATGTAGCCTGAAAATAGATGAATAATAGAGAGAATAAGCCTCTTCTTACATAAGAGAATTGGGTTTCTTGTCGAAATTTCATAATACAGAAATGAAACCTCGGGATCTCGCTGAAGCTCATCCGCATCGATGATTGCTGGTGGTATTCCCATCTGACAGAGATCGCTGTATATCGAAACTAACTCTCCAAACCCCAATTCGAGAAATGATAAAGGGTTTATCTTCTCAAAGGAATGCTGCATGAAAAGATAAACAAACAATAGCAAAGAGAAGAAACATCTCAAACCTGAAAGGATCAGACCATAACGTCAAGATAAACCAATTCAGAAGAATCTCCAAGAAAACATAGCATGAGAAGTGAGCTTGATGAGCTTACCAGTATGTTAAGGGGATTGTGTATCAATATGAAGTGCTTTCCTTTACTCATTAGTTCACTTGGCAAACCAAGAAGTCGCTGTTTCGATATATGCTGTGCAGAGAAGGGCCAGAAACACAATAAGAATCACAATTTTATCCCGAACACAGAAATCGAAGTCTCTTAATCAGAAAGAGAAGTGAGTCCAACCTTACAAAACCTATATTTCTTCTTTCCTGGTCCATAAATGATGTCCTTCACTACCTTTTCTCCGTCACACTCCTATTAGAAAATGCGATGATTATATTACTTTCTCCACAAAGAACCTCGAAACCTAAATCAATTACTGTGAATTGACATACCATCTTAGAGAGAAGCTCATCTCTGTATGGCCTATCAACACCAGTAGCCTTAAGGAATGCAGCGTATAATGGCTCGTCGAGCACTTCAGTGTCATCTCTCTGAGTAATTTAAACCAAAACATCTTTTCAAGTTACAACTCACACCAAACAATGATTCAAATGTTATAACTTTTATTCAGAACTTTTCAACATTAGGGACTCATCACTCATATAAACAAAAGTTTGATCCCTTTCTTTTTTTTCTGTCAATCCACACAGAACTGTTTCTCTACTGCCCAAAAGATGCGACTCAAACGACAATTCGGATGTCCAATGAATTTCTATCATAAAAAAAAAACCAATCGAGATCGGAGTCGCTTTATTTTCATGATCAAAAATTAAAACTGCAGGAATACTCAAAATCTATTGCTTTTGTTATCTGTTCCACTTCTTTTTCCGGGGAAATCTGAGAGTAAAGTGAGAAATAGGTACCTGGGCAAAGGAGTACATGAGAGTGGTGCTGAGTGATCTTGGAGCAGACCATGCATGAATCACCTCCATTAAAGACGATCGCTTTGAAACGAAACAGACACTTCGCTCTGTGATCACTCCACTCAACTTCAAGTAAAATTATTTGCTTTGTCCGTGTTTCTCTTTATTTATTAACAAGAACCAGACGAGATAGAATCTTGGAAATTTGGAACTTTTTTTTTTTTTTTTTTTTCACTCTTGGGAAATATTAGAAATTTCCAAAAAAAATGTATCAGATTTGGCCGATTGATTATAATTTGTAAATGTTTTTTCGATTAGTTTAGTCTTCACAAGTATCTTATCTTATCTCTTCCCACATCGAATTGGGTGAGTGATAATGTAATAAAATAAGTCATCTAAATCCAGACTCTCCAATTTCGGTAAAACCATAAATCAAATCATTGATATCGATAATGAGATCCGATCACTGTCGCAGAACAGGAGTAAGAGTAACGGGGTTTTCCCAAAAAAAAAAAAAAGAAAAAAGGAGTTAAATAAATAAATGTTCAAGATCACAAGGATGATAACTTTTTCCTCAAATCCAAACTCTGCAAAATGAGCTTTACATATTTGAAGCGGTAGATGCGTCAATGACGGTCACCACTCGCGTTTTGTAGTAACAAACAGTGATAGCGTTTAGTGGTTGTTTTGTGAAGCCACTACATGAAAACTCTCACCGCAATTTCAACCACCAAACCTTCTACCTGACCAAACTGCTTCTGATAGAAACACATTATCTGGAGGATATGGAGAAGAGCCGGACGCTCGAGCGGTCATACGAATGCATATATGGTAAGAGCTCGAACTGAGGCCTAAGTTCTCCAGTCATGTCTGTGATGGAAAGGTCCATTTGATCCACAAGTGTCAAGAACGCTTTGAAAGTGTCTGCATTCCGGATAACAGAGGCGATATAAGCCACCACGGGGCTTCGTCCTTGCTGTGCCGTGTCCCCGTCTCCAGTCTCGAGACAGCCATTGTCTCTCTTGGGTGGTCTCCTTAAAAGGGCTACTAGAACCCGAAGAAGATGAGGTAGACATGACGGATCATAGATTACATCTGCGCCTAGACTGATAAGAACGTAAGGGTTAGTGACATAAGCAACATCTTCTACCAAATGGATCTCGGTTTACTCACACAATATCAGGACGATATTCGCTCAGTTCACTTTCCGATGCAGTTTCCCACGGCAGATGAATGCATTTAACTCGCTGTTAAGGGAGAAACAATCAGTTTTGAATCAAATAAGTGTATCATATATACTCTGAATCAGAAAGCACAACGAAACTACTTCCTACTCACTGTACTCTGAGCTTCTCCAGGTTGTTTGAGCAACTCGTCATCGTAGTTTAAGTGATTCCTCTCCAAATTAAGCTTCATGTTAGCCAGAGTTAGAAGATCTCCGTCTGTTAGTATCACCTGCACAAGAAAAATTTGTGCTCAACATAGCTTTGTGTACTTATGATGAGAAGTTGGTAATAAGCAATTAAGGATACCTTCTTTGCCTTTACATGTGCAAGACATATTCCAACCAGACCAACTCCAGAACCAACCTAAACAGGGTTCCATCAAATCACAAAGGGAATATAATAGATCAGAACGTAAACCTCATCCGTGAATAAAAGTTCATGATGTCAAACTAACCTCAAAACAGGATTTATCAGTGAATAACTCTGGAAAAGACAGAACAAACTCTGACAGAAACAGACTTGATGGCCAGATAGAACACCTGCTCGAAAACCAGGATTCAATGTGAGCAATGTCGAAGGAGACTCGTGGAAGAAATGAATCTGTGGCAGTCAAATGATCATAGAAAAAACTCCTACCCCGTATCTCCTTCAAGCATGTTCAATGAACATTGCAGCGGAACAACTAATTTCTTTGACACTGGACAACTTGGATGTTTGTATAAACCTACTAATAAAATTCCAGGATGAGTCCGCAAACACATCCCAATAGGAATGATTCAATGAACAATGAAAAAAAGATACAAAGCAAAGACAAGATTTCACCTTCTGGGAAAAGAAAAGAGATGAATTTGGTGATCCTTATGTTTTCTTTCACCAATGTATCTTCCTATACACCCAACCAAACTTTGTTTTATTTTCCATCAATTACGAAAAACAAGGAAACTTCAATAACAAAAGAAAAAGAAAAAACACCTTAGAAGCCGCCGACATGTAAAGTGCATACTCTTCATACACTTCATCCAATACTTCACCATTCTCCAACTCAACTTCATTTATGAGTTTCTTCAGTAACCTTTTCGCGTATGATGCGTTACCATTAGCAGCCTACACCGATGAAAGAGTTTAAAATACAGTACTTAATATGGCAAACACTTGACTACCAAAATCTTAACAAAATTCCACCATAAAGCTTCCAAATTTCTCTGAGTTTTCTGTTTTCTCTAGTACTTTTCCGAGCAGAGGAGAGGAGAAGAGAAGAATTTACTTACAGCTTTTACGCAAATTTCCCAGAAAAATCTCTGGGCGCTATCAGTAATTGATCCTCCGGTACACCCTCTACACAAAAGGTCATACAGAAGCAAAAAAATAAACGCCGGAACAAATGGAACAAAGAAGCTCACGGCGGCGACGGCGGAAGTGATGGTAATATACCTCGCGAGAGCGATGACGGAGTCCACCGGTTCCATCGCGAGGAAAGCAGAGAGAACATGAAGGTGCTGTGACTCTGCCTCCGCCGAGTCCAGTCCCGTTGAGTTCTCGCTTGCCGCCATGACTTCGCCGTCTCAAGCTCGGAGGACCGCTTAGCCATATCAAAGCGTAGCATTAAACTTTAGGCCTAATGGGCCTGAAAGATTAGGCCATAAACAGATACAAGGCTTTAAAATGACTGGCTCTTAAAAGAAGCTCGAAACTCCTAAAATACCCTCGCCTTGAACCATGCTTTTGTCTTCTTAGTTTCACTTGAGCTAATTTCCTGGCTTCTTCTTATCCATTACAAGCCATGAAGTCTTCTTCTATCTTCTTCCTCTCCTCATGGCCATTCTACTTCACTCTCTCTCTCTTCATCCACCCAACCCTAAACCTCAAAACCCTAACAGACCCAAAATTATCTCTCCGCTCGAACCTTGTGCAGCTCTAAAAAACCCCACCTTTAGGAGAGATGTGGTGCTTAGAACAGCATCTCTCTGCTTCGTCTCCGTCATCTTTCAAAACCCACTTCCAGAGTCCTTAGCTAATCCTTCAAAGTCGTCCAAACCGGGAAGAATCGGCATTGCCAACACTAAGTCTTGGTTCCAGTTCTTTGGCGATGGATTCACCATCAGGGTTCCTCCTCAGTTTGAAGACATCATGGAGCCTGAGGTGTGTATCTGTGTCACCAATCTCTTATGAATTCGAATCAGTGAGTGTACTAATTGGACGATAATTTACGCAAGGACTGCTCTGTTTGTCAAAGTTGTAGACTTCCGTGGTTCCTATATGAATAAGAGTTGACTTTTGTAGTCTCTTGTTGATCTGTGAGAGAGAAAATGCACTTAGGTTGGGTCGAAATCAATGGTTGTTCTAGTCAATTTGATTTGCGGATTGAAGACTTACTGTTACATAGAGTTCTGTGTTTCAGGACCAGTAGAATCCTAGATATGATCTGCAATACTTGTATCAAGCCTGAATTCAAAAACTGGTTCTACTCCTTTTTCTGGATGAATTGAACATTGAACTTTGTTCTTGGCATCGTGTTTTACCTCATGCTCTAGGATTACTCTGCGGGATTGTCTCTCTATGGGGACAAAGCAAAGCCGAAGACTTTCGCCGCCCGTTTCGCATCTCCTGATGGGTATTGTTGTCCCTCTTCCCTCGTAACCTGTTGGTTTCAATTACAAGTTGCCCTTTAGAAAAATTGTATGACAAATCATGCGTGGATGCAGATCAGAAGTTTTGAGCGTAGTCATTCGCCCTTCAAATCAACTTAAGATCACTTTCTTGGAGGTTTGCACTACAAAAACATTTCCTTTACAAGTTTTAGATTTTCACAGTCTACAGTTGAGAGGTTTACTTGTGCGGTAAGCTCATCAAATGCTCTCTGATTTAATTAGGCTAAAGATGTATCCGAATTGGGATCATTGAAGGAAGCTGCAAGAATCTTTGTTCCAGGTTCTCTAATCATATGCATACTGGAAAATCGCTTAGAATCATCCTGCCTTTGAAATTCTTCTGGTCTTTTTGGTTTTGGTCATTGTTAAATTCTTTAACCACGAGGCAGGTGCGGCAACGATTTACTCTGCTCGTACAATCAAGGTAAAGGAAGAAGAAGGTTTCAGGTATGTCTGCTTCGAACTATATTCCCATCAGTTGAGGAATTTATGTTCTTGATTGGAGAATTTCCAAAGGAATCTCTGTTTGTGAAGTCAAATTTCTTGTTCTTTTTGTCTGCAGAAATTACTACTTCTACGAGTTTGGTAGAGATGAAGAACGCATAGCTCTAGTAGCCGCTGTGAACAGGGGGAGGGTCTCTGCTGCAAACTCAGATTACTCTTTGACATTCATAGTTCCAGATTCATGACTCAACTTAATCATTTGTTGTTTCTTCTAAATCTTGTAAAGGTTTTTATCGCCGGAGCAGCTGCACCAGAATCCAAATGGAAAGAAGATGACCTGAAGCTTCGATCTGCTGCCATTTCTCTCATGGTCCTATAACCGAAAAGCATCTTCTTCTTCTTCTAACAGAAAACGCGAAACGCTCTGTAGTCCATTCAGAAAATGCAGAACTAAGAACAAACAAGCCAAATGTGTGAGCCGGACTTTGTTTTGAGACACTTTTGTCATTCATTTTCGTTATCTGTTTTTTGGCCGTTGATGCTGTGATTTGTTCGTTACTGTACTATAATGAACAAAAGAAGTCAAGATTCTTTGAAACGCGAAATTTCTAGTTTGTGTGTACAGTAGTAGCGTCCTAGAACGCAATTTTGCTGCTTGTCCCATTGGCTTTTCCGTTTGTGTTCAGTGTGGTCTTCCCATACTTGCGGTTTGGTCATTAAAATCTTTATTTTTCCGATGCATCATGCTCATGTTTTAGCCAAACGCTACGAACGTGCGTCTGCGTTTCCGGAGTTTATGAGACGTTAGCACTTAGCAGTCTAGAAGATAGGCACATCGAGATACGGTGCTCCGCGATGTAGTGAATCTATTCCGTCTTAAACCCTGCCGATCGAAGGCGAAGTCGAACTCGAGGAGACAGAAATCCCTTTGATGGAATTTGAGATCAATGAAAGCTAGGGTTTTTCTTTGAGAATTTCTTCTTGGTTATCGAGAATGGCGTTCGTGAGGAGGTTTCAGACAGTTCGGTCTTTGTTGCGAACAGCTGGATCAAGAGAATCTTCTTCCCTTCCGTAAGCACTTGATTACTCTTCCATTGCTTCGCTCTGACTTACAAAATTCTGAATCGTTTCTGTTATATTATAACTTAATTTAGCTAAAAAGGCTTAACTTTTAGCTTCGTCATCATTGGTTATCCAGTGTTCGGAATGGAAATGAGTTCTCTTGGATTCAAACTGGAGATGATTTCAGATTTGGGTGTTGGAGGAGCTATCATTCTTCTCTTTGTCACGGTAATTTTCTCATTGGTGAATTCAGATCCCATTTCTCCATTGAATATTACTGTACATTAATGCTTTGGAGTAATTTAGTTATGTAATTGGAATGTACAGTTGCTGACGCTCATGGAAAAAGCGTGTATTCACGCTTATATGAGGGTCACAACGCCAACACGCATTTGCTTCGATCTACGACGGTAATCACCAGATTCATCATTGGGTGTTGTTTTATCTGAGTTTTTATTGATCGCTGATCTTTAGGTCTGATCATACACATGATTTGTTGCTGTTTCTTCTTGTGTTTATCAGATTGCAGAGTCTTTGCCGTTTACGAATGAGAAAAGGTCTGCTACAACGCAAGTAAAGGCTCCACCTCAGCTACAGAAAACGGTGTGTTACGTATCTCAATTTCAGTTGCTCTGATTGTCTTGCATTTTTCTTGTTTCAAGTGTCAGTTATATAACAAAAATATTTGCTTTACTATGATTTGACGATTTGACTGTGCGACATCACTATTTACGAGTGCAGGGTGCTGTTCGAGTGTCGATGGTAAGTCCTGGATTTGTTTACGAACCTTATGCACTCCGGGAGAAAATCTCCTTTTGGCGGAGGTAAGTTAGGCACTAAACAAACCTTCTTTTTTTTTTTATATATCTGTATTTTGAAAAAAAAAAAATTCTGTTTTTAATCACTATCGGGAGTCCCAAGTATAATCTAGTTATTCGACATTGGAAGACAGAATATAGTTTTTCTTCTGGAGTTGAAATTGTAACTAGTTTCGTTTTGAATTGTAGATGTTTCACAAGAAGCGGTTGGCGAAGAACGAAAGAGGATTTTATACGGGAGGTTGAAAAATCTTCATGCATTGTCTAGACTGGAATATATATATATTTCACAGTTATATTAATAACAAGTCAAAACTCTAAATTTCAGCTAAGAAGCGCCTATGCTATCGCAAAGCTAAGAAAGACTGGGTATTCAAAGAATAAGTTCTACATAGAAGCACTAGAGTTATACAAAGAGGTATTTACTTGTACACTTGCTTGTGGTTCTTACAGTGAAAATTTTACAAATTATCTTGAATTAGCTACACGGGTTTTCTTCAGATTAACATTCTGATGGCCAATGGTGACAAGAAGACAATAAGGAAAAACGTAACTGAAAGGATGTATTCTGTAAGCTTTCCAACGAAATGATTTTCAGTTTTTGTATTAAGATTGAAGAGAATTTGGTCAAGTATTGCTCAATTTTGGTTACTTTTTAATTGTAGGCACTGAAGAACGAAATTAAACAAAGAGAAGCCATTTGGGGTGGTGTTTACTGGGAAATGATTGAGCCGGTCATCAAGATCAAAACACTACAAGCTCGACTGGCAAGTTCTTTAAAAAAGCTTGATTTTTGTTTTATTATATATCGAGTATTTTGTGATCCAGCCTATTACAATCGTTGAATCTGAAACAACAAATCAAGATCTCTCTGGTAGTGGATCCTCAAGCTCGCCCTTATTTTTTCATCCTTTTGACAACTTCTCAGATTGGTATTGACCGGACGGACCTTAAGAAAGCATTCATACAACTGACACTCGAGTTTCTGACAAAGCAGGTCGGTGTTATCTATAAGTCATGAGTTTGTTTCTTGTGCATTGAAGGCTGTAATGAGTCCGTGAGATAATTTTCTATCTTCAGAAATTCGAAGCGTATGATTCGAAAGGCAATGTAGTAGCTGGAGACAAGAACAAAGAGGTAAAGTAAACTTAAATAATTTCTTTCTTTAAATTCATTCGCAATAGGCATCAGGAGGAATACATGATTGGTCTAGACTACAACTAATTGGCAGTACTTTAGACATAATATTTGGCCTGGATCGATGAAAATCTGATTCAACTTACTGGTAACCAATTTGGAAATTTAAGAACTTTTCTTACCTTGCAAGTGAATTACAAGTTTGTTGGTTCTGCAGGTCCTTGTACGTGACATATGGGTCTTTGAGAAGTCTCTTTTCCATACAGGAGCTTGCTGGCGGCTCTGTGGCCGGATTAAATTATGAAGTTTTGCAACATTCTGACAAAAAGTGTCATCAATTTCCGACACAGAATAAAATCCAACCTGCCCTCTGATTTTTTTACCGAGTTCAGTTGTCTCTACAATTGGCTTTCTTCTATTTTTTGTTCTCTTACAATTTAAGCCCGAGTGTTCTCTGATTAGGTCGATAGAAAAACCTACTTTGCTATTTTTGCGAGGTAAATCATCGATAAGAGCAAAGATCAGAAAAATATGTGTTGGGTAGTCTCTTTGTAAACCTCATTGGAACCAGCTTTTTTTTGTTGTAGTTCATTAACAGAGACTCAGACTGGTTTTGTTGCTTCTGCCTTTCTTTGATTTCTTCTAGTTTAAAAGTTATTGGTGGATTCTTAATGAGTCAGGTAACTACTAACTAGTGAAAAAAAACATAAGTCTTAAGGAGTCAAAAGCTGGACCTTTTATAGGATAGAGTTGTCTTGGAAGGAAAATAAGTTTTTCTTTTAATTCCCAAAATGCCCCCATTTACTTAGATATTTTGAGTTTATGTGCCCAAACTCGATTTGTATACAACAAGGTAAGAAGACAAATTCCAACTACTAGCATGTCTCACCTACCTCACCAGTCACCACTTCGGAAAAAAAAAAGATGTTTTAAATGTTGGCAAAACAAAAGTTCTTTAACTGATGTTGGAGAACAAAAAAGCTTTGAATTCTCTTTTAGTTTATAATTAAAATGGACAGTGTTCACAGAGCATCTCTAACGTGATTAACTTTTTTTGCATATAGCTTTTTAATATAAATAAATATTTCATAATAATTTTTTTTTATTGCTAGAAGAAATTTTTTAATATTTTTTTAAAATGCTACTTTTAATTTTATATTTTATACTAATTTAAACGAAAATCAAACAGTTTGTTGACAGACATCTTGAATGAGATCTCAGAAATTAAAAATACTCTTCCTCGAGGATTTTTTTTTTTTCTCAAAAAACAAGTCGTGGCGATCTTTGTTTGACGGATATCTTTAGAGATATCTAAATGTGATGTGATCACCCAAAAAGGCTTAGGTTGCAAATGGGCAGTGGCTGCTCTTCTCTCTCTTACTCTTCTTCCACTTGCATTGCCACTGCTTTCTCTATTTCTTCTCCCTCTTCTTCCTCTTCCCTGAGACTCAATCCAAGAAGCTTCCTTTCCCAGAACCCTAGAAATCTGAGAAATCAGGCACCACTGAGGTGTGGGATATCCCTTGAGATGGAATCACAGAAACCCATGCTCGATGTCGAAAAGTTTGATGATGAGTTTGTTCAGAAGTTGGTCTATGATGCTCTCGTTTGGTCTTCCCTTCACGGACTTGTCGTCGGTGACAAAACTTATCAGGTTAGTTGCGTCAGTAAAGTTCCTGTCTTTTGATGTTCCAATCAGACAAATGGAGTTGGGTCATGTGTTCCGATAAAGCTGGAGAAAATTCCATATTGATGATCTGTTTGAATCGTGTTTTGCTGATCAATCATTATCGTCGTCCTGAACTGTGTTAATCTGATGGTCTTAACTTTTGATGCCATTACCATTTCAAAATTATGCGTT
This sequence comes from Kernera saxatilis, assembly GCA_900406395.1. Taxonomy (NCBI): domain Eukaryota; kingdom Viridiplantae; phylum Streptophyta; class Magnoliopsida; order Brassicales; family Brassicaceae; genus Kernera; species Kernera saxatilis. The sequence goes on from OVAY01000926.1 coordinate 32,092, forward strand.
CATCTAATCATCCTGATCATACTATCGCCATATTTGATAATGATATGAATCAACCTTATATCACTTGTTATGGATGAGAGAAAATGGGAATGTGTTTATAGAGCTGAGAAGTGAGATCTGGTTTTGATGATTACAGAAATCAGGAAAAGTTCCAGGGGTTGGGATGATGCACGCCCCGATTGCGTTGCTACCTACGCCATTCCCAGAAATTTACTGGAAGCAAGCTTGTGAAGTTGCTCCCATTTTCAATGAATTGGTTGATCGTGTGAGCTTGGATGGGAAATTTATACAGGATAGTCTCTCCAGGTTCGCTTTTCTAAAGTCTCTATCTCGGTATCAGAATCTATCTGCTTTGCGTTAAATAAGATGTTTTGCATACCTCATCTAATAACAACCATGCCCTTTGATTGATTCTCTATGTTGTAGAACGAAAAAGGTTGACATCTTTACATCTAGACTTCTCGACATTCACTCCAAGATGCTAGAAAGCAACAAGACGGAGGTCTTTTACATTGTCTCCGGTTTCATGTTAGTCTCCATTATTTGGTAGAAATGTTATTCATTTGGCTGTGTTTGTGTTCACAGGACATACGTTTAGGATTACACCGGTCAGACTATATGCTTGACGAAGAAACAAAATCACTTCTTCAGATAGAGATGAACACTATCTCCTCTTCTTTTTCAGGCCTTGGTCGTCTTGTTAGCGAGCTACACCAGTACGAGCAACTATACACCATCTTCTGAATAATCTGTTTTTTTTTTAATCTTTTTGGAATTTTACAGGGAGTTTTTTGGCTAAAAAGGTTTCATTTTTATTAGAGAATATTTCCCGTGTTTACAGGTCATTGCTTCGATCTTATGGAGATCATCTCGGGCTAGACTCTGAACGTGTACCCAGAAATGCATCCACGAGCCAATTTGCTGATGCAATGGCTAAAGCTTGGTTGGAGTATAATAACCCAAGGTTAGCCTTAGCCAAAGAACGCGTTTGTGACTGTGATAAAAATAGTGGAATCAAGAATCAACTACCTAGTTTCCAAAGGTTTTATGTTTAAAGATAGAACTTTTCTTTGTTTCAGAGCGGTAGTAATGGTAGTTGTGCAGCCGGAAGAACGCAACATGTACGATCAACATTGGCAAAGCAGTGTACTGAGAGAAAAATATCCTTTTTTAATCTTGTTTCTCCGGTTTCCTGGGGTCGATCTCAGACTTTTTTTATCCTATATTTTGTACCCCGAAAAAAGGTGTTGTTCTTCCTTAGCTTCAAAACACGCACAATATTGTAACCATCAGGAAAACTTTAGCAGAAGTCGAAAATCAAGGGCGTGTACAAGAGGACGGAACCCTTATTGTGTAAGTATTTGTTTTGCACTGCGGTTTTTAAACTAAAGCATTTGTTTTTGAAAACTATGTAAAGAGTTTTTTTGTTGTTGCTGTTGCAGTGGCGGCCAAGCAGTCGCGGTGGTTTATTTCAGATCAGGCTATTCTCCCACGGATTATCCTTCTGAATCAGTAAGTAACTATCTTCTTTCCCTTATCGTGGCTTGATTTTTTCAGACTATTCTGAATCAATATTGTGTGATGTGAAGGAATGGAATGCTAGGTTGCTTATAGAGCAGTCCTCTGCGGTCAAATGCCCATCTATAGCTTATCATTTAACTGGCACCAAGAAAATCCAGCAAGAACTCGCAAAACCAGGTGTTCTCGAGAGGTATATATAGATCGCCATTTATCTTGCAGAGATGCCGAAACTGAGGAGCGGTTTCCAAAAATCTCAAAGGCGATAACTTTTTTTTTAACTTTAAAACACGATAAACAGGTTTCTGGACAATAAAGAGGACATTGCTAAGCTGAGGAAATGCTTTGCTGGGCTTTGGAGCTTGGACGATCCAGAAATCATAAAGAAAGCAATCGCAAAACCTGAGTTGTTCGTTATGAAGCCTCAGAGAGAAGGCGGAGGTTAGAACCCAATCGATTCCCCGAGTCTTCTACTTTACCCTTCATATTCTAAGCGTATTTTCTTGGATTCTTACAGGAAACAACATCTATGGAGATGATGTGAGGGAAAATCTTCTGAGATTGCAGAAAGAAGGAGAGGAAGAAAACGCTGCGTATATCCTAATGCAGAGGATATTCCCAAAGGTGTCAAACATGTTCTTGGTGCGAGAAGGCGTTTACCATAAGGATCAAGCTATATCTGAACTCGGTATCTATGGTGCTTACCTCAGGTACAGAGTAGAAAGAAGAAGAATTTGGTATGCTTTATTCATTCACTACTAATTTGTGGCATAATCTTTGAAAAAACTGAAATGTGTAGGAACAAGGAGAGAGTTATAGTAAACGAGCAGAGCGGTTATCTGATGCGCACAAAGGTCTCGTCATCAAATGAAGGCGGCGTTGCGGCTGGTTTTGCCGTCTTGGACAGCATTTATTTGAATTGAGATAGATCACATTCACAATCCTCCTGATTCATGTTTCTGCTGGTTTATTCCCTTCTTCTTCTTCCTCATCTTGCTTGTTAAATTTTTGTGTACTAATTCATGAAGATCTATCAATAAGACAAGACCAGACATCTATTTACAATTCTTTGCACAAAGCATATATATATATGCTTCTTCTTCAATTATTCTTAGGCCGTGTGAGATGATCACTATGTTGAGACCATCAAAGGATGTTTTGTGACATTGAACGCTTTAATTCAATGTCACACATTTCTAATTGCAGTTGAATCTTTTTAAACAAAATCGTATATTTCTTATAACTCACAAAATTGTATTGTTAGACTATCCAGTAAGAAAATATAAACATCGATCAACTTCATTGGACGAAGGTTTAACTTGGCAATAAACATTGATCTCTTTTTCTTTTCTATCATATTTGAATATTTGTGCAAACATCATGATATACCTACACAGATAGATATATAAATCAAAGAGCATTAGTTACCAATGTCCGTAAATCCGATGCCTCTCCGCTTTGTGGGAAAGATAGCTAACAAGAAGCTCGCCACTGTCCCCACCATAATCCCAAAATACCTAATAAATATTACCATAATACCACCCCAATTGTCGCAGTCGTTCTCCGGGAGCAAACACCTCTGAAAATCCGAACTCTCTACGGCTAACGCCAAGAACACGACCACCGATACGAAAGCATGCACGAAATCCACAAAACTCAGCTTGTATCTCCGTTTCATGTCGCCCGTTAACCCGGATTCTGGATCATAACCATCGTCCGGATAGTCGTTGAGGATGTAGAGACCGTTCGTGGTGGCGACTCCGTAGTAAATGCGGCCGTCTTCGCCTACTAAAGAGTCGGTGAAGGAGGAGAAGAAGCAAGTGGCGGCGCAAAGGGAGATGAGGAAAATGGTGAGGATTTTGTTGGCGGGTTTATTGATGCACGCACCTCCGTTAGAGAAAGACGGGATTAGGGTTTCGAACATGAGGGCAGTTCCGGTCGGCAAGAGGTTGGCGAAGTTTCCGGCGGCCGGTAGATATCTAGTGAACGACGCCTCCATTTCGTACTTTTTGGTCGGGAGAGGGAAAACGTTTGATTAGAATTAAAAGAGTGTTTTGTATGTCCTTGTCTATGTAATAATGCATGCGTGGGGAAACGTTCGGTGCGTCTTTATAAACATATCGTAAACGAATCGAGTTTTGTTTGGTATCCCAAAATGCAATATATATACACTCTTTTTTTGTTAATATATATACATTTGGATAACCTTTTCTATGTAATTAGAAACCCTTATTGAGTGGTGATTACGATGCGTGGTCTAATTTCAAGTATGTTATATTTGTGTTTAGAGGATATTGATGAATAAGTTTTTGTTAATGTTTGGATTAGTTACATATCAATATATTTCTCTCTTTTTGCTTTTTGGCCGAAGAAAATACCATGGAACAAAAAAAAAAGACATATGCGCGCGGTAAACCGTTCTAACCTTTATTGTAAATAGTAGCATAAAAATATCAATGCATTCGGGACGGTCCATACACATTGATATATATCTTCTTTATCTAGAATTTGACTTTAACTGAAAAAAGTATGTAAACAATTCTGTTAATAATAAATCTTCGAAATATATACTAGATTCACATCACAATAGCTGATGTCCAAAAAATAAAACCTACATCATAATAGCTCTTTAATACTATATAACTACATATCATAATAGTTCTTGTAACAAATTTCCTCAATATTGTTTTCTGGTAACAGATCTCCACAATTTAGTTTTCTAAATATTCTTTAGAAATGTAGAAGATTTGAAAAATAAATAATTTAGGCTTTGTAAAATTTTGTATTTCTCTTCATGCCTTAATTTGAAAATTCTTTAATAGACAAAAGGTTTAAAAATAAATAATTGTTACATACATATTGTAAGAGAAAATTAATAATAACAAAATAAAAACATTTCAAGTTTTTCCCAACGGTCATTAAATGGAATAACAAAGGCATTCTTTAAATATGTTTTGAATAATTAATGGCTAATTTTGAAGAAAAAAAATATCGGAAATGAAACTGAATGTGTAATGTCATTGGCCTATCGACTTTTGTTGGGAATGAAAACGAACAAACGATGACAGATCATGTTACGTCAGACATCTTAACTTATGGAAAATCGTTCTTCTTTTTTGGTGAAGAGGCATGTTTGAAAAGCATAAATCGTCACAAAGAAATGTTCGTATGTTTTGATCAATCTACCAGAAAATAAAAATTGGCTAGTAAGAAAATATAAAACGTAATAATTGGAGAATGTGCATGTTCTATGAAATTGAGTCCGTTAAGCTATAACTTGCACGGTTGTACCTAACTCCTTTCGGGTGAGTGGTGACTCGGTCTTAGAAAATATTATCAAATCTAATATAGATATTTGTACGTGAATCTGATTATGTACAAGATTGAGAAAACACGGTACATATGCTAGTATCCCGCATCTCCTTTTTTTTTTTTTTTTTAAAATATTAAAATGCCCCTTAATGGGCTAATGGCATTGGGCCTACAACGGATTCACAGATTACAAAATGAGAAAGAAAACCCGATGACACACCGGAGCTGGAGATCAGACATGTATGGTTGGTCGGAGATAGGAGACGCAACTGCTAACACCGGCGATTACAAGAACTTCTGCTTCGCGACTAGTGCGCAAAAGTCGAGCTCTTTGACCGGAGTAATCGGATCCGGGCACAAAGACGACCCCGACGATAGCCAGAACCTGCAAATTTTCTCCCGGAACAGAGAGAAACAAGACAACCGAAACCCATTCCTCCTAATCCCCTACCTAGCAAAAACGAGGAATCCAATCTAACACTCCCACTCCAGAACTGACAAAGCATATCTACTTTCTCAGAGACAACCAACTTCGAACCGGTCCGGCGAAAACTAAAAACTCGGTGACTGAGAAGGAGAGAGGCTCAAACAAACCTTAAACAACCGAAATCCGAGACTAGCCTTCACGGATCCAAACAGATCCACCGTAAATCGCCGAGACAAGCAAAGAAAACCCACCAATCCACTAACGACTTCCGCCGCAATCCGCAGCGGCCACCACGAGCAGACGAGCCGCGAGGAACTCCTCCGCGATACCTCCTAGCATTCTCAACCAGAACCAGAAGATAAGCAACGGGAAAGCTTCTCAAGTCCACCGTGACTTTAGCCACAGAAGCATCGAAAGCGGATCTACCACACCACATCCTAGCCGGAGAAGAAGGAGACTCACTACCGCTTCACCGAAATAAGCCAACACCAGCGTTAAAGATCAGAAGGTGAGAGGCCACCGGAAATCTAGATCTAGATCTACTATTTTGTCTTCAAGGAGAGAGAAGAGAGGAAAAGCAGGAACGATTGTCCTTTGGTGTTTTTATTTAGCCCGAAATATAATTACCGCATCTCCTTTTTACGTACTATTTTCCCCATGATTACAACGAAAAACAAAAGTAATATACTATCATATATATCAATATATCATAATAAATTTATAATCTGTCATTGAAGAAAATTGGAAAATGAAGACTGGATTTGTTCGAGTGTTCGGCCTTTCGTCTCCGGCACCAACGCCCACACAAAAAGAACCGCCATCGCCGCTACTACCGCAAAAGCAAAAAAAGTCCCTACAAAAATATCAAATTCCAACCAAAAACAAACATTTATTTATTTCTCTATTACCCCTCTAAATAATTGATTTTTTTTTTGTTTTGCTAGTTAACTGAAAACCGGTTTAGTGCGTTCCAGATGCGTACCAGCGGTATTCCATTCGAGAAGATAATTAAATGTATATGCTATAATCCAACCGGCAAACCAATTGGTGAAGGTCACAAGACTACCGGCTGAAACTTTTAGATTTATTGGCAATATCTGCAAATGTATATATACCAAAAATTACAATATTTAATTACAGATATATTAACACTAAACTTGTAACTCTTTTTGATATGATAAATCTGTAATTGTAACTCACAAAATACTTGTAAAGTCTTATATATGGTCTCTCATTAAGAAGATAAAACTTATTCTATATTAAATTAATACGATAAAATGACGATATATATGAAAATGTAAGTTATTAATTACTTACCTCAGACATTATAATCCATGGTAAGCCACCTAGGCCTATTGCAAACATAACGATCGAACCCTGGTTTTTAGAGAAATTCGAAAAACACCAAACTTATTAGAAACTTTTGTACGTAAACCGGAAATGTTATGTGGGTGAAGGTGGACATACCAATACGCCGATGAATGTGAATATCGGAGTGAGATCTTCCAAAAGGTGAAATGTCTGATTGTTTAGTTAAATAAACCGATTAATACATGAAACAATCTATATGTCCGGTTCAATAATTAAATCATTAAAAATAAAAATGGGGTTTTTATAACTGTCGATTAATTTTACCTGCATGGTGAAGGAGAAGCTCAGTAGTAGGGAAAATAAGCAAAGTGAAACAGCCGAGAACTGCAACAACAATTTCGTGATTACCTTTTATCGATTTAGAAAACCGGTTTCTGGTTAAATTAATCGGTTTACCAATTTGAAACAGAGAGGTTATAGTTTTTCAGGTTTAACGTACTATTAGGAGCGGACGGCGACCCAACTTGTCAACCAACATCAAACCCATCAGAGATTTTGGTACCTACACCAAAAAAGAAAAAGGAAATAAACCTATTCCAAATCTAATCTCGAAAGTAAAATGAGAAATAAAATAATGTATCTGATAAATTTATTCATTCTCAATAATTTTTTTGTTAGAAGTCTATGAAACTTAACAAAACCGGTTCAACTTTTTATTGACAAACGGATCAAATAAATTATTTGAACTAAAGTAACCTAAGCTTTAAGCCGAAATTCGGGGGCTGCTTTACCGTACCATAACGACGGCTAAGACTGTTGTCCCAATGCTGCTTGGAAAACCTAAACCATAACTAAAAAAAAGGTTAAATATACCGGTTTAAATTGGTTTGTGACTAAGAGATAAAATTCATCCGGTTTACTGACCGCCTCTTTCGAATATGGAACTGGCATAGTATGTGATTCCTGTGCTCCCCGACAATTGTTGTAGTAGCATTAAACCAACCCCAACCTGTAATATTAAAAATAAAAATAAAAATTCATTTTGGAAACTCAAACTGACTATATATAAAACATTTTTAATTGAGCAGTAATAAAAACATACAGTAACAGCATGAGCGTATCTTCTCTGAAACAAGTCTAGAGTTCGGCTTTTAGGGCCTTGCTCAGATGCTTCTATCACTTCCTGAAAGCAAGAAAACATATTCAATGTCTCAAATATCGGTTAAGTCTCAGTATGAGAATATCCGGGTGAAAATGTTAGTACTTTTATGGATTTTGCCTCTCTAGAGATATCGGTTCCTTGCCCTCTAAGCCGTTGTAAAGCGGATTTAAATTCCCCTTCTTCCCCATTCTTTGCCTGAGTTTTGGTTTAACCGGTTAAAACTGAAAATTCAAATTACGATACTCACATCATATGATATATGTCTCTCGAGCCGGACTTACCAGCCACCTAGGCGACTCGGGGATGAAATATAGACCAATGACTTGCAAAACACAAGGCACCAAACCTGATGATTTCGTAGCATGTTAATTGTTTTTAGTACCCTAAATTTGCTAATATTAGTATCCTTGAATTTGCTAAAATTTTAGTTTAGATTGATTATCGATTACTAGTGAACAAATAATCTTACATATTATCGCTAATTTACGCCAATGGATAAAATTCCCAGTGATATATGCAAACGAAATCCCACAATTTTGTAGCACCTGAAAAGCATATAAAATTATGTAAATTAAAATTTATAAATGTGTTATATATTCTACAAAGCATATACATAAATATATAAATGGTGACTGAATCTAATTAACACCATTCGGTGCTAAATACCTGGTTTGCAAAAATGAATGCCCCTCGTACATGCTTTGGTGTTATTTCTGCGAGGTATACTGGTATCTTTTTTTCACACAAGAAATTAAATTACTTTTTTTGAAAAACAAATCCACAAAATTTCTATTTTAATATTTTAGTCAGCAAAATGTTTTAAATTTTTTGAATATATGTTTGTATAACTGTGTAATGTCCAAAAATATTATATAAATACTAGTTAATATTATTCGGATTCAATTCCGATATAGGTATTTATGAGTGGACTTAGGCCATGATCAATTGAGAACTCTAAGAGTTCTTAGAGCGTTTCTTAG